>VZSE01000440.1:38741-66813 GCA_013398275.1 Promerops cafer | reverse complement strand
AGCCCAGGTAAAGGCATCAAAACCACCACAACACCCAACATAATAAGCAAAGAACCATGGACTACAATGAGTCACGAGATGAGTGTGGCTGCAGTACTGGCATGGGCCATTCTGCCATCACCTGCCCTGAGCAATGGGTGGTCATAGAGAGCAGGGTCTCCTCACAGCCATGCGGTGACCACCACACAAGGTGACAAAACAGGTCCAGCTGGACAAGCGAGGGAGCGAGCCAGGTCTTCCTGTGAGGCCAAACCCAAAATAGGGCTCCTGTTTTCCTGGCAGTGAGGCATGAAGGTGGTCTCAGATTTGTCCCAGGGCAATTCAGGACTGCTGGTGCCCTCACAGCCCTGATATTGACTGATACACACATCTGCGCTACATGTTTGAAGTAACCCTTATAGAAGCATATACATTTCTCTCTGTGTATAAATGTAGTTGTAAGAGACCGTTAAATAAGATTTTTGTGCGGTCTGTATCATATTTTATGTATTTTATATGGGTATGCCCCCTTTATAAGATTTGTAGGAAGTTTTTCTGCCTATAGCTTATGGTAGAGAGATCAGTTCAGAAAAATATTATAAATGGTAAACAATGACAGTCACTGAGAAATAAAAAATATAACTTCGGAAAATGCATTGAATTACAGGTACATTCATAGTACTTTATCTCTCTTGGATTTATGAATATACAATAATATGGCAACAGTCTTATACTATATGGTGGACTAATTTCTGCTCTCCCATTTTTTGTACAGTTCAGTACTCTATCCACTTTACAAGTGGCTTCCATAGTTTAAAGGTTCCTTTGGATGGGTTCACTCTTTATTAAAGAATTACCATGTATTTCCACTACTAGTAGTGGAAACGAAAGAATTCCCATTGGAGCCATCTCTATTGTCATTTAAAGAGTACTTACCCCAGGTTACAATTTTACATTTTTACTTGCAGATAATTTTCAAAACACATGGGGAGCAGCACTGACATGCATTAGATTATTAGATACTGTTAATGTGAGAAACTATAGGCTAATAGGAGGTTGTTTTCCAGGAAAACAGATTTCTTTCAGGAGACGTTATGAAATAATCTATGCTGACATTTTAAAAAGCAACAATTGCAATACAGACTAATGATGGTAAGTTGCATTAGTTGTCATATATGAAGTTAGTGTTTATCAAACTATGTCTCAACCTAAGAAAAACTGTTTCAGATTTTTGAAAAATTATAGAAAAAAAAATAGAAACATTATGGGTGAGTAGGACATTGAGAAATATCTTCTAGTATTTGAAAAAGATGTCATAGATGATTTCTTATAAGAATATGACAAGAGAGTTTAAAACAGGAATAGAAATATTCTAAAATGCATTAACTTTAGATGAAATATGTTTTATTTAAGAAATAAAGAATAATAAATCTAACTGGAAATTTTTGATTACAGTAGTAATTATAGTGCTAAAATCTATGTAATTTAATAAAAATTACTAATACTACATTGACAGTACTTGTAACTAGTACATGACAAAATAACATTATGATTATTTGAAGAACTAAGTGCAAAGCTTCCTTCATTATACTTTAATAAGAACTGATGACATGAGAACCACCTGGAGCTATTACAGCAGTATGAAATACTTCCTTCTCCTCTTCCCTTTCCCGAACTCTACATACTTATACAGTAATTTCTGAATGATAGACTTTTATTATCCTGAAGGACTTTAGTATTTATCAAAATACTCAAAGTTTTTAGCATTTATCAAAAATATTTTACCACCTTTTTTTTTGTCATAGAGAGGTCATGAACTCTTATGAAGTTGATCAATATGTAACTTTACAACAACAGTGCTCAGTTCCACATCTCTTACTCATAAGGAATCCAGCTTCACATGAACTGATTCAAGTCTATTGATATGAATTTTGCTCAAGTCTGAGATTTAATCAATGCCTTTAATGTACTAACAGGAACTCAAATTAAACACTAGGAAATAGTGTCCTTTCTATCATTTTTCAATTAATTAAATTCAATTAAATGTTTACAGTCAAAAGAGGATTCAGGCTGAGGTTGTTAAGTGATAATAAACATTAGAATAGGAGAATTTTAAGCAGTGTGGAAGGCAGATATTTGAATTATATATAGAATTACTGTTTAGAGTTTATTTTTAATATCTTTTTGCTGAAGACAACACTGAGACTTTATCAGCTTCATAGGAATAACATGTCAAGAGATATACTGGACGAAGGTGGCAAATATTTGGTAAATTAATTCAAAACCAGCATTTCCTTTTCCCAGAAGAAGCTAGAGAAATAAAGAAACTACAAAAGCTTCCAATTTTGACTGACTGAAAGAATTAAAGACCAGGTTTCAAATATATACATATAAATGTGCGTAGTGAGAGTACTCCACAGTAGAAGCTGTCTTTAAATCAGTTCTTTTAAAACTATATCACATCCTTGTTTGCCTCAAGATCCAATTGTGTACAGATTGCTATACATAAACACATACTTTATATATTCTCTCAGGTACTGATGTCTCTCATATGTGTTCGACAAAGGCCTTTATTCAAAAAGATTGTAAAAGCAACTTTATCAAATCTTCCTTAAACATAACTTCAAATGCTGAGTTCCTCTTTCTTTAGTTGTAATATGGCAAAGATACATTTTAAGAAAATGTCCCGGTGAAAAAAAGGTTAGCTTGCATGTAACTCCCAAGCTTAAGTTGAACATTTTAAACAGTTTGTTATTTACGTTTTTCACCTTATGTCAAAGACATCTTGAATGTAAACTTCTTACCTCCAGAATCAATTTTCAAAAAATAACTACATTTTTGGTATCTCTGCAACCAAGGTTGCCTCAAGGTAGGAAATCTGTGATAGCAGAAAATAAATTATTTTGTCTTTGTAAAGACAAAATAATTATCAATATCAATATTGATTGTCATTTATTCCACCTTTCTAGGGCTCTGCATAATGGTTACATTAATATTAACATAAATAAAATATTTTTTAACAACCAATCAATACTTGGATCACCACAATATCCTTCAACTCTATAATTTATTAGAACTGCCATTTTTGCTCCAAATTATATTTTACTATTTAATGATTAATGGCGATTATCAGTTATTTGACTGTACAATTCCTTAATGACATAAAAATGTCCTTGTGCTATGAAAACATCAAATATTGTCATTATTTGAAAAAATGATTAGAGTTTCTGGATAGATATTTCTAACATCTTCACCTTCAAGAAAGAGAATCAAGTAGAAATTGGTTTCTGTTCATTGGGTAATTCCTTCATATCCCTTGTAAACTTTTACCTCTGGAACCACATTTGAACTACTATCTAAGTGGGGGCCTCTGGTTGGAATTCTATTGACTGGCACTATCAGCTCTCTAGTCACAACTTCTTGAATGGTACTTGTCAGTGGTAGAGACAGTTACACAGGCAAAGTCAGAGGAAAGTCTTGCTGCACAGTGCAATGGAGCTGAGAATTTAAAGATCAGTCAATATTTATAACGAATTGAGCACTATTGAAAAATAATAACCTATAAATTTGTGAAAAGAATGGAGTTTTCTCTGAGTTTTTTCCACTGTTTTGGCAAAAAAAACCTATTTGGGAATGCAAGAATTTGGTGTGCCTTACTTTTGTTCAATATAAAAGTGGCTATTTTTTCCCAAGTGACTCATTGCCTTCTTTCTTCATGAACTAATGGAAGAGCTCCATTCAAAAAACTGGCATGAATTGGTTACCTTGGTTAAAACATACTATTTTACTTCTTAATGCAGGGAGTGAGAAAATAAACTCTTCTTTTTTTTTCAAATCAATATTAAATAATCATGTAAACATGCCGTGTGTTTTAGCTCTGAGACTGTACACAGTACTGGAAGAATGCAGATGCCAAATGTAAAGAGTGACTGACAACAGGGTTTCTCCAGAGAGTCTGAGGAACAGAGTCTTGCACAAGACTAAATCAGACCAAAGAAATCTTGCTGGATAGATCCATTACTACTTAAAAGCATAGGCTTCATAGGTTTTTCTCTCTCCTGTTCTTGTACTCCTCATTTAAATACCCGAGTATCAAATCTTTTTCTTTTTCTAACCATTACAGAAAAATTATATGAAGACAAAAAGGCCCAATGCAATGGTACAACAAAGAAATAATTTTCTGTTGAACTGCACTTCTTTATGAACTTCAAGGCACACTAAAATTCCACTGAAAAGAGCTATTTTGTATGAAAGCTATCACCTTAGATTCCCCCATTTTCCCTTCGGGTTAATTTATTTTTGGATGTTCCTAGTTTTGTTGGGGGTTTTTTTGTTTGGTTTGGGGTTTTTTTTTTTTGGGTTTTTTTTTTTTTTTTTTTTTTTTTTTTTTTTTTTTTTTTTTGGTTGGTTGGTTGGTTTGCATCCTCACATCCTAGCTCTGTGTTATTACTATATTTTTTTGCATAGATTAGAGGATTTCCTTGTAGTATGATTCATCATTGTTTTAAACTAGACCAGGAATGACACATTTGGGAAACTTGTGAAGATTTCTATGAATTCATTTCCCCATGGCAACTTCTTTTTAATAATTAGCAATCTTGGTGTGAAAATCAATAGCTGCACAAAGCAATAAAACAACAAAATAGAATCTCCAAAATATGCTAAGGTATTTATTGCAGGTTTTTCATATATAGGCAAAAGTTTGCCTCAGACTTCTTCGAGACTGAAAAAAGAATAATCTGAGCACCAAAGAAGCTCTTTCCTTGATACCAGCTGTTTAGGTGATGAGAGCTCACACAAATAAATAAACTGTATATCTGTGGGTGTATGTGTGCATGTATATGTGTTTATGCAACTTTTGGCCTTTGTTTTAAGCACAGCTGGAACTCCAGAAGCAGAAAAAACCCTGTTGTAATACTGCATATAAAATCTAGGTGCTGCTGAAGGATTACACATCTGATTTATAGATTTGGCAAGCAGTGATTATGATTCTTGCAGGGGGTTGACCATCTCTCTAAGGCTGTAATAGATAATCCTGTTCTGCCTTTTCTTTATTTAACTAGCTTAAAATTATTGAACAAATAACCTGTTTTCAATTATGCATCTGTTTCAAACAGAGCAAATGACCCAAAACAAAATATGTTTTGAATGCAATAGTTTTACAAAAGGAATATAAACAGAATCAGTTTTCAAAATATTTGGACCTAACTTAGATACAAGTAGACTAAAATTGCTGTATCCAGGAATCATTAAAATGGTTACCTGAATAAATATGCAGATATTGCTTTGCTCAACTAGCTAATTAACCAGACGTTATAAATTGTAAATTCCATCTAAGTTTTATACAGCAAAGGTTGAAGAAAGATTTAACATTCAATTCAAAGATTGCTAGACATTATTTGTTATGGAGGTGCAAAACTGTACAGTGAATATCTGCAGAAAGCTGCTTGTGAAATGTGATCCATTCTATAATATAAACTGTCAATTTCTTGACATTGTCCATCAGAAATACCCATCCCATCCATTCCCACAAAAAAAAGTTATTCTTCTTTTTAAAGTGAAAGAAACATGGATTATTCCAATCAAGAAGAGCACTGATATTTGAAAGTGATTTGAAATAAAGTATGTCCCTTGATAAACTGATAGATGTAGACTATGACTATGATGATAATTCTGATAATTTCTATTTTGTAGAAACAACTTTCAAACAAAGGGGCATATAGAGGTGAATAAAGCAGCTATGAAACTGCCACTGCCTGCTACCTGGCACACCTACCTCTGTAACTCAAGTTGGAGAAACGAGTTTTCGTCTAGAGTCTCTGGATGCAGTCCTCATCAGAGAGTATCTCAGCTGAATGTTTCATTCAGAGTCCAGTAACACTGTATTTGAAATGAAGTTTTTAAATATACAATACTTCTTGGCAAAAGGTTGTTTTGGCATTTTTTCCCCCCAACCTTTTATGATGTGACCTTTTGCCACTGAAATACGCAAGACTTGCTGCAATGAAGAATCCTTTCATTCTGAAAGCCTAATGTCACAGGGCTTGGAATGACATGATCTTTAATGTCCTTTCCAAACCAAAACATTCTATGATTCTCTGATTGATTCCTTTCCCTTCTAGTATTTCTAAATATCTAGTATAATTTATTAGAAATTAGAAAAAAAAAAAAAGCCCAAAGTCTGAAATCTATACAGCTATTACAAGGTAGGTATAGATGTTGATTCTCCTTTTAAAATGCTGTAACTAGGTGTACACAACTATCTTAATTTTAGTGGCAGGTGTTTAATGCCACATAAAAGAAATTACCAAGTTAACTTCAAAAAGACTAGTAATAGTTTCAAAAATTGCTTCTCAGTGAAGACAAATAATTATAAATTTTAGGAAACATCCTGTTGAATTGACACAATTGTAATGACATCTCTGTAGGTGGTTCATATCTTGCACTGCTTTATAAGCTCCTTGGAGCATAATGACAGCATTTGCACAATAGGCCTACACAAGGGTGAGGCAGCATAATTGCAGCAGCAGTGAAGCATGAATACAGACTAATTAACAAAATTGGAACTGCTACACTCATGCTCACATTTCATCTATCTTATTTCATTTACTTTTACATGCTTTTGTGGCCACAGAATTGCTGTGTTTGTTGTCTGAATATTGTAGATAGTATTGTCCATTTGCTGTCTCCATCCTCATGTTTTCTTGGAATGTATCTGTTGTACAAGCAGAACTCCATTTACTGAGGATTCTCCTTTAATCTTTTACTTAAGGTGATGCCATGGGTGGTCCATGCTCCCTTGCATATGCAGTACATATGTAGTTATGAATAAGCATGTATACACACCCATACCTATATGCACACACCTAAATACACACATACTTCTAAGGAGCCTGCAAGAAAGATCAAGAGAGAGACTATTTACAAGAGCACATTTACAGGACAAAAGGGAATGGCTTCAAGCTGGAAGAGAGCAGGTTTAGATCAGGTATTTAGAAAAACTTCTTCCCTGTGAGGGTAGTAAGACAGTGGCACAGGTTGCCCATAGAAGTTGTGGACACCCCATCCCTGGAAGTGTTCAAGGCCAGGTTGGATCACACTCTGAGCAACCTGTAAAAGGTGTTCCTGCCCATAGTAGGGGGGCTGAAACTAGATGATCTTTATGGTCCCTTCCAACCTGAGCCATTTTATGATTCTATGATTATCCCTTTTCTATGGTTTTCTATTGGCCTAGAGCTACTATAAAACTTACGTTTGTATGTGTATGCATACGTATATATGCACAAAAACTCTTACATGAATCACATACTACTTTCTGTATGTTTACACACACTCAAAGTTAAGCCAAGACAATATGCCAGTGTAAGCACAAAAAAAAAAAAGCCTCTAGGAACTTTCATCCCCTAGTTTCACGTTATCACAGGCNAAAAAAAAAAGTCTCTAGGAAATTTCATCCCCTAGTTTCAAGTTATAACAGGCATTTGAAAAAAAATTACACAAATATTCTGTATTTAAAAAAAATGAAGATGCACACAACAGGTGGCAAACAAATTCTGCTCATGCTGTGCTAGAAGAAAAATGTCTGCTTCTACAGATGAAAATTCTGGAAAAAAAAATCATACCAGAGATTTTTCATTGCTATTCTGCAGTAGGTGTAGTGCCACATCAATCTCTACATGTCATTTAGTGTCATCTTGGGGAAAAAGATCACACATGCATCTAAACACTTAAAAGTGCTTTCCTAAAGTTCTGTTCTAAGGATGTTAAGCCTACGGATGTGTAAGGGCTAAGTAATACTGTCATGGTTTGGCGCTGGCTCAATGCCANTTCTTTTTAAAGTGAAAGAAACATGGATTATTCTAATCAAGAAGAGCACTGATATTTGAAAGTGATTTGAAATAAAGTATGTCCCTTGATAAACTGATAGATGTAGACTATGACTATGATGATAATTCTGATAATTTCTATTTTGTAGAAACAACTTTCAAACAAAGGGGCATATAGAGGTGAATAAAGCAGCTATGAAACTGCCACTGCCTGCTACCTGGCACACCTACCTCTGTAACTCAAGTTGGAGAAACGAGTTTTCGTCTAGAGTCTCTGGATGCAGTCCTCATCAGAGAGTATCTCAGCTGAATGTTTCATTCAGAGTCCAGTAACACTGTATTTGAAATGAAGTTTTTAAATATACAATACTTCTTGGCAAAAGGTTGTTTTGGCATTTTTTCCCCCCAACCTTTTATGATGTGACCTTTTGCCACTGAAATACGCAAGACTTGCTGCAATGAAGAATCCTTTCATTCTGAAAGCCTAATGTCACAGGGCTTGGAATGACATGATCTTTAATGTCCTTTCCAAACCAAAACATTCTATGATTCTCTGATTGATTCCTTTCCCTTCTAGTATTTCTAAATATCTAGTATAATTTATTAGAAATTAGAAAAAAAAAAAAAAGCCCAAAGTCTGAAATCTATACAGCTATTACAAGGTAGGTATAGATGTTGATTCTCCTTTTAAAATGCTGTAACTAGGTGTACACAACTATCTTAATTTTAGTGGCAGGTGTTTAATGCCACATAAAAGAAATTACCAAGTTAACTTCAAAAAGACTAGTAATAGTTTCAAAAATTGCTTCTCAGTGAAGACAAATAATTATAAATTTTAGGAAACATCCTGTTGAATTGACACAATTGTAATGACATCTCTGTAGGTGGTTCATATCTTGCACTGCTTTATAAGCTCCTTGGAGCATAATGACAGCATTTGCACAATAGGCCTACACAAGGGTGAGGCAGCATAATTGCAGCAGCAGTGAAGCATGAATACAGACTAATTAACAAAATTGGAACTGCTACACTCATGCTCACATTTCATCTATCTTATTTCATTTACTTTTACATGCTTTTGTGGCCACAGAATTGCTGTGTTTGTTGTCTGAATATTGTAGATAGTATTGTCCATTTGCTGTCTCCATCCTCATGTTTTCTTGGAATGTATCTGTTGTACAAGCAGAACTCCATTTACTGAGGATTCTCCTTTAATCTTTTACTTAAGGTGATGCCATGGGTGGTCCATGCTCCCTTGCATATGCAGTACATATGTAGTTATGAATAAGCATGTATACACACCCATACCTATATGCACACACCTAAATACACACATACTTCTAAGGAGCCTGCAAGAAAGATCAAGAGAGAGACTATTTACAAGAGCACATTTACAGGACAAAAGGGAATGGCTTCAAGCTGGAAGAGAGCAGGTTTAGATCAGGTATTTAGAAAAACTTCTTCCCTGTGAGGGTAGTAAGACAGTGGCACAGGTTGCCCATAGAAGTTGTGGACACCCCATCCCTGGAAGTGTTCAAGGCCAGGTTGGATCACACTCTGAGCAACCTGTAAAAGGTGTTCCTGCCCATAGTAGGGGGGCTGAAACTAGATGATCTTTATGGTCCCTTCCAACCTGAGCCATTTTATGATTCTATGATTATCCCTTTTCTATGGTTTTCTATTGGCCTAGAGCTACTATAAAACTTACGTTTGTATGTGTATGCATACGTATATATGCACAAAAACTCTTACATGAATCACATACTACTTTCTGTATGTTTACACACACTCAAAGTTAAGCCAAGACAATATGCCAGTGTAAGCACAAAAAAAAAAAAGTCTCTAGGAAATTTCATCCCCTAGTTTCAAGTTATAACAGGCATTTGAAAAAAAATTACACAAATATTCTGTATTTAAAAAAAATGAAGATGCACACAACAGGTGGCAAACAAATTCTGCTCATGCTGTGCTAGAAGAAAAATGTCTGCTTCTACAGATGAAAATTCTGGAAAAAAAAATCATACCAGAGATTTTTCATTGCTATTCTGCAGTAGGTGTAGTGCCACATCAATCTCTACATGTCATTTAGTGTCATCTTGGGGAAAAAGATCACACATGCATCTAAACACTTAAAAGTGCTTTCCTAAAGTTCTGTTCTAAGGATGTTAAGCCTACGGATGTGTAAGGGCTAAGTAATACTGTCATGGTTTGGCGCTGGCTCAATGCCAGTGCCCTCATGAAAATGTATTTTCTTTAACTAACTCCTGTGAGATGTGACCAGGAACAGAGCAGAGCAGGCTCAAACTTAGAAAAAGAGAGAAAAAAAAACTTTATTAAACTACAAACTAAAATCAAAAACACACAGGAAACAGAATGAAAACCCTTCAAACCATTCCTCTTCCTCTCACCCAATTTCACCAAAGCACAGTGAGACAAAAATCTTGGAGTCTTGATCAAGTTACTCTCACTCAAGTAATCAATTCTCAGTCTATCAGGTGAGAGAGGAGTCTCTTTTGTACTACAGTCCTCCCCACGAAACAGGGTTGAAACTCTCCATGTTTCCTTGTTACACATGGCAATGCCTGGAGAAACTCTGCCATCGTGACATTTTTTTTCTATGTACAGTGCTCTCACTACTGTCTATGGACTGAAACTGCTCACAGGGTTCTTCAAGGATGCTTTGCCAAGTGCAGAAAAAAAAACAACCATGTCTCATTTTTGGGACAAGAGTCCTCCTCATTTTCTCATCCCCTGGGGCCGAGGGTCTCAAGAACAGAGCTCTTCTCCCTGAAAATGGAAGGCACCACCACGCCCTCTTCATCTTCCTCTGTTCACTCCTTTATATAATATCATTACAGCAGGTCAGTCTCTTGGCTCAGGCTATCGCATCCATCCAAATGCAGTCTCATGTATTACAGGTAACTTGGTTCAGTCTATGACTATACAAGAAAAGTCCAGCTAAAACTAAAAGCCACTCCATCATCTCTTCCCACTTCAGCTTTTCCACATCTTCTTCTTAACATCTCAGGTCCCAGACTGTCTCTCTTCTCTCTCCAACCACCAGCCAGGAGGACTAATGTTTCACAAAGTTTCCTTCACCCAGGAAAGGGTTAAAAGTCCGAGCTTTGCTGCCCTCAGGGCACTGAGATCTCACGGTGGCACTCCCACATGCTGGGCATCACCCCCCCTGCCGCCTCCTCTGCCGGCACAGGCTCACTCGCTCTCTCTTCTGGGGTTGGGGATGGGGGGAACAAAAGACACCTTGGTGTTTTCTCTACCTCTCAGTCCTGCAGGGGCTGGCCCGGTTTTATTCTTTTCTACCCTCTCTCTCTCTTTGGGGCTCCGGCCTACCTCAGCCTGGGCCTCCATGGCTCCCCTCCCCCACCCAGCCATGTGGCCAGGTGGGGAAGAGACGGTGCCGCTCTCTGGGCTACCAGGGGTGAAAGAGAGCGAATTCTGGGAAATCTCTGCTTTTAACCCCGTGTGTCTTCAGAAGTGACTCACGTCTTCAGTGGTCACACCAGGTGTCAATATTTGAATCTGACTACTGATTGGTTTAACTAAAACTTCCCAAAAAACTCACTTCCTCCCAAACCGAGACAAATACGTATTCTGCTAAGCGCCTACTACTAGATTTTTTGAACAAGAAGTTACTATATCATTACTTTATGTTTCTCTAATGTTTCTCTTATATTTCTCTTTGTCCAGTAACTGGGAAGTTCACTGGCCTGCCGTGGATTCTCAGACATAATGGATAGTGGCTTAGCCACTTCCTCAGCCAATTCTCTCAGGACCTGTGGACATATCTTTTCAGGTCTCAAGGATTTTGGAATCTTCAGGTGCCTTAAATGGTCTCAAACCAAGTCTTCTCCTATAGTGGGTAGTTAATCATTCCCCCAGCCCCTGCTTGCACCTTCTGAAACTTCAGCAGTGTAGTTGAAACACTTGCTAGTTAAGACTGAGGCAAAAGAAGTTGTTCAACTTTCTCCATGTTCCCTGTATCCTTTGTGAGAGGACCCACATTTTCACTGGTGTTTCTTTTATCACTGATTTACTTTTTCAAGCTTTTTTTGTTACTCTTGATGCCCTTGGCCAGATTTATTTCTACCAGCGCTTTAACTTTTCTAAAAAGATCCCTGGCTGTTTAGACAATTTCTCTGTATTCCTTCCAGGCTACCTTTCCCCGCTTCCACCCTCTGTAATCTACCTTTTAAGTTTCAGGAGCTCCTTGTTCATCCATGCCTGGTGTTCTTCCCCAGTTTCCTTTTTGTAGGGCTGCATAACTCTTGAGTCTGGTGCAGACAATCCCTAAATATCATCCAGTTCTTTTTGGCCTCCCTGCCCTCCAGCGCTCTATCCCATGGTACTCTGCTGAAGAGATCCCTGAAGAGACCAAAGTCTGCGCTCCTGCTCCAGGGCAAGGCAGCTTGCTGTGCACCTTCTTTTCTGCCCCAAGGATCTCAAACTCCACTCTGGTCACTGCAGCTCAGAGTGCCCTTGAGCTTCACATTCCTCACCAGCTCCTTCTTGTTGGTGGGAACAAGGTCCAGCACAGTACAACCATCAGCTGACTCCTCTGTCTCTTGGAGGAGACAGTTGTAATCAAGGCATTCCATGAACCTTCTGGATTCCTGTGCCATAGGAACACAGATATACTGTGTTTTTCCTCCAGTAGATCTTAGGGTCCTCAGAGTCCCCTTTGAGGACTTTCACTATCTCAGTCTGTTGCAGTTTTCTGTCTGGAACTTCCTTTCTGTCACTTACTTCTGCAACATTTTGGCAAAATTTAGATCAATGGAAGTTTGATTCTGAAGGTATAAATGTTAAAAAGATAAAGATGGCAAAGAGGAATTTGGGATAAAACAAAGAAAAAAACCAAATAGCAGAAAAAATCCCAAATATTTTTAAATTACCAGATTACTGTAAATAATAAAGAAATCATTACAAATTCATACAAACATAAAATGGTTTGGGCTGGAACAGATAAACATCATCTCATTCCAATCCCCCTGCCATGGGCAGGGACACCTTCAGCTAGAACAGGTTGCTCACAGCTACATCCAGTCTGGCCTTGAACACTTCCAGGGATGGGGCATCCACAGCTTCTCTGGGCAACCTGTGCCAGGTCCTCACCACCCTCACGCTAGAGAATTTCTTCCTAATATCCAATCTGAACCTACTGTCAGTTTGAAGCCATTCTCCCTTGTCCTGTCACTAAATGCCCTTGTAAATAGGGTCTCTCCCTCTTGTAGGGTTCCTTCTGATGCCTTAAAGAACCTGGAAATAAAACAACACACTTTTGAGATAATATTAATCTAGAAGGTAATATAAAGGTTGGTCTTTACTGGACGCCTACAGGGGCAGATATGAAAAATATCCACAATATGCCTACCCCCACATGGGGTGAAATGCAGTTTTATAAGTTTAGTAAATTAGCATAATTGATAAAAATCAGCAATTAGAGACATAAGTGGGGAGGCAATTTCCCCCCCAGTTCAGGCCCCTCCTAAATCCTCTCCCCTTTTTTAGGGACTAAATGTTGTTGATGAAAATGAGTCTCAAAGAGCTGGTTTTGACTGATTCCTAGGGAGAACCAAGATAGAATAGGGGGCCTTGCACCCTCCTGAGGCGTGGAGCTCTGGAATATGTTTTGTCTTTCTGCCTATGGAAAAGGTAGGGAAAAGTACCGGGAAAACTAGCTACGAATACAGTAATAGGCTACAGAAATATTTGCAAAGAATACAGAGAATACGTAAAAGAAGAAAGGCAAAAATCAATTCATCATCACTTCAAGTACTATTTCATTGGATATGTCAAAACAAATACTGATATAGGGAAAGAAAATTCCTTCTCAAAAGTGGGAAGCAGGTGGTATTTCTCACTGGAGGTACAGGAAAAAGCATTCTCTTTAAATGAGCCCTTTTTTATTTTTTAAACTGCTGAAATTAATTTGCACTGACTGAAGAAAAATAAAATGAAACATTGGAAGATGAACAAAAAGTGATCTTATCTGGAAGACTCATTCCATAAATATGTTTTGTTTCTATTGTATTGTTTCCAGCAGTAGGAAGAAACAAGCAGAACCTACCATCTTAGCATTAGTGATACTCATTAATCCCAGCAGAGCAACACTGTGTGCAACTACAAAAGGCATCTCTGAACACCACCAAATATTCAATTCAATTAATAGGATTGTTATGCATGGTTTTACTCAGCTAATATTAATTGTTAATGATCATCCATCACATCTGGGAGAGAAGGGCAACTGCACCACACAAAATGCTTCTGGCGTTGAACAGCACATTGTCTTAGAGGAGAGACTTCTCTGAAGTGACAACACTGGGTCAGCACAAAGGCATTACACAGTCAGACTTGCTTGTTATTTTCTGCCTTTTTGTTTGTCACTCTTGAACTGCGGTATCTGTTTTTCATGCTGTTTAACCCTGCTACTGGTTTCTTCCTAGAACAACATCACATTGCAGCTTGAAGAACAGTGGAGGCAAAGCTTTTAATTATTTGACCTGGCTAATTTCAGTTGCTTAGGTTTACATAGGCTTCTTGGTTTTTTAAAAGACAACCTGTAGATTCTCTCATTCTAGATTTCAATCACCATCTGTTCTCCTAAGTTTTCAATAATTCTGACACCCCTAGATCATACAATTTTTTCAATTTTCAGCTTTTCTTATGTTTAAAATCAATTTATTCACATCTCAATTTTGTAGAATTCATTTTCTCTAATAAAAAGTACATACATTCAACAATACATTCTGTAGTATTTTCTTACTGAAATTATGAAAAATACATGTTTAAAATCAGTTTTTGCTGGAAATAAGGATTCTCTTTCTTTCTGCCATCAGCATTAGTCAATCAGCTGTTTACAGACATAGTATGAAGCTTCCTTTAAGCTTCTCTGCTACTCTATCATATTTTTAAATTATTTTGGCTGTTAAGAGCCTTTCTCTATTATTCCATCTAGCCATGCTTCACTCAATAATTTATCCATGATAATCTATGTTCAGAATTTGTTCAGAGACAAGTATGAATAAGGTCCATCTCAATTAGTCATAAGTTGTGTGTGATGAGGAAGATAATTTAACTTTTGTAAATAATTAAGCACTCAGTAGAAAAGAACTGAAAGTGTTTTTCCTCAATTGTACATAAACTGATTTTCAGGCAAATGTTGAATGAGTAGGAATGACTTGTAGCTGGAAGACAGTCCATGCAAATGGTTTAGAAAAAGTTAGTTATATGTGCTTGAACATAGGCTTAGGAGGTAAATATTGTCCATTTTATAAATTGCTGCATATATATGTCTTTATGAAGATATAATTATTTTACTTCTTATATCTCTATCATGTTAATTACTATTAAAAATAGTTTGAAATTGTACCACAAAAATAAAAGAGAACAAATGTTATTCTGAAAATATAAGGAAAAAAAAAAAATGAAATATATGGCTTCTGGTCAGCAAAAAAGTGAATCAGATTTTTTAAAATCCCTAGTTCTACCATTCTTACTTTTACTGTTGTTATTTACAACACCAAATTTTTTGTTTATCTATCAATGATATTTCAGAAGCAAGTGGTACCAGTAAAACAGTATTTTCTTAGCAGTAAATGCTAACTGATGTTGGACCATTTCAAACTTCAAAAATAAGCAATGGACAAATGACTATATTACCTTTGAAATTCAAGGCAGTAGACTGAACTCCATGAGGACTGAATTTTTCTAAAACCCCAGTTACATTTTTATTTCTTTTCTTTCCCTTTCATTGCTTACACTCATTTAGACTGGATAGCTGGAAAGAATACCTTTGGGTAGTGTGACAGCCAGCTACGAAGCACCACAGAGTTGCTCACTCACTTCCCTCTCCTGTGAGACAGCAGAGAGAGAATAGGAAGCTCAAACATGAGAGAATTGGTTGACTGAGATAAAAATTGTTTAATGAGTGATGAAAAGGTGATGAGGGGGAAGTGATGCAAAGACAATTTCTCACCATTTCTCACAAGCTGAATGATATCCAGCCAGTCTTTGAACAACATCTGCCTCCCAGATCAGCCTCTCCCCACTGGACTCAATCATCCTGGTGGGTCCCTTCCAACTCAGAATATTCTGATTGTGTGATGTTTGGCATGAAATATCTCTTTGGTCACCTGGGTATGTTCTCCAAGTTATGTCCTTTCCTAACCTCTTGCTCCACAGCCTTGTCCCAGGGAGTGAGGCAGAGTGAGGAACATTGGTGTGTAATCTACACTTTGGGTCACAAATCCAAAATATAACGCTGTAGTGTCTGCTGTGGAGCAAGTTAACTCCATCACAGCTGTACATATACGAACTAGCATTGCAGAAAACGGGTTTCAATTATGGTCCTTTTTATGAGGATAACCTCTTGAAAATGCAAGATATTTTTTAATCATTTGGTTGTTTACAAAAATTCAAACCTAGCATATGTTTCTAGACAAACTAGGGAATATGTTTTGAATTTCTGAAACAGTCACAAACACATTTTTCAAGGCTCTTTCTAAGGGTTTGTTCCTTACATCACGATTGCATTCTTGATTTTTAATTTATATAGGTGGGATAGTCTGAGTCAGAAATCCTTAGTGATCTGTTTCCTATGTACAGCAGCAGCAAGAGCAAAACAGTGAAGCAGAAATAACGAATTCCTATGGAACAATGAGCATTTTGATGCTTGTGTACTTTGGCAAACAGCATGATAATTCTGTGCAGATTATCAGTGTGTACTGCAAAAAAAAAAAAAAAGTCAGACAAATTTTCTCAGTACACAATATATGGAAGTAATTAAACAGAAAATCAAAATGGCCCATAATCAATATCTGCCTAACACCATTCCCTCACTTAAGGATGTCCTAATCAGTAGAACAATCAAAATAAAAATGAAGACCAGCAATGCCACAAGTTGTAATGAGCAAGATGAAACAAAAATACTGTTACTGTAACAGAACTATCACAGCACAGTGAAATGCAGAAAGACAATGGCAGACATACAAACCACAAGTGAAAATCTCCAAGGAAAAGGTACAGTATCTCAGAACAACACCGAGACACTCAAGAAGACAGAAAAATGACCAAGACAAGCATTTACCATCTAGTTAACTGTTTGAAAAATCAAAAGTAAGATGGGCAAACATGAATCTTACTGCCTTTAATGAGAATCATGGAAGATTTATGTTTATGAATAAAATTCCTGTGACATTGAAGAAACACGATATTATCAACTCACTTCATTTGTATAGTAAAGGTTTGAACTAGATTACAGTCATCACCCAGAACCTGAACAAGGGCATATCTGTAAATAATAATCCAAGGGGTCATTTGAATCTGACAGGACATAAAAACAGTCTGCAAGGTGAGTGGGATCTTACTATCATGGACAAGACATTAACTGAGATAGAAATCAGTGGTAAGAGATTTAATATCCCAAACAAAACAGAGTTCTTTTATAAAGGAAGCAGTAATAGCAAAATAAAGTCTCCAGGCAAACTCTAATCTCTATTGAACTATATTATGTGAAGGTCAGTCAGTAGGGAAGGAAGGAAATGGAAGTGTGGTCTATAGGGGCATAGAGATACAACTACAGCCTTGAAAAAGGCAATCTGAAATTACAGTTAGCTATTTAGGTAACAGCAGAAGAGAAAAGCTTGACTTGAAGTATCAGTTACAACTCACAGTAAGGACCATGATGGATGAGGCCCAGTAATTTAAAGAATCTACTGTTTGAATAAGCTCTTTCATGTCCATTTTGTCAAAGAAACTAATTAATAAAGTAAAATTATGCATCCAAGAATTTTTTACCATGTGGCTCCTAGTTTATAACCAGGTAGCATCAGATATATGAAATGTGAGGGCAGCATGTGAATGAAACACTATTTTTATCTTCTCAGTGAATTATCTCCATCACTTACAACTGCTTTACTGAGGCTCCTAAGAAACTGTCATGAGTCCCAACAGGTGTACCCTGGTCCTCTTGGTTACAGTACATACAAATTATCATCCCACAGCACACCCCACAGCAAACTTAAAAATACAGCAATTGGACACAAATCAGTTAGTACTTAGCATTTATGCATACTGTGCTTTATATTTTCCCTTGAAAGTTAAAAAGGTTGACTTTATGGTTACCATCTCCCCCAAAAAAGATCAAGAAGTAACTCCATGAACCTGTGCACTCTGTACCCACAGCACTCTCATTTTAGGGCTTTTCTTTCAAGCATTGAAGCTCTTTGCCCTCAGTTTCCTAAACTGTCCCTCAGCCTAAAGACCAACTTGACAGGGTATGTCAAACATTCTTTCTCCATCATCACATAAAAATCTACACAAATATTTCCCAGCAGAAAAAGGTGTAGCTGCTGTAATTATCTATATATATATGGAACAAATCTTCAGGAATGAATTCTTTAAAACTTTATAAAGTATTAGTACCACGGGAATCAGCTGAGGAGAGGAATTTTATCTCTACCTAACAATCATCAACCCAAAATTTTCCATTCTTGACACAAATGTCAATGCTGTATAACATTTTCTTTCAACTTAGGTGTTAAGATGACAACTACCAGAAAACATAAAAGTTATCTGTATTTTTCCAGAATATATCAGTATCTAGTTGACCAAATGTTTCATGTATTTTTCTAAATTATTTGTCAGTATATACAGAATATCTCTGAAAGAACTACACATGACCACCACAGGAGTGGAAAAGTAAGTGGATACTTCTGATAGTGTCATTCACTAAATATATTAATTGCTTCTGTGATGCTCATTTTGACTTTGCTATTGTTTTTGTACACCATCTCTGACCATGACCCAGACATCCCATCTAAAAGGAGTATGGAAAACCAGGCCACTAGATGTACTACAAATATGATTAGCAAAAAGAGTATTAACCTTTTAGTTGCTCGACAAAAGTTTCAAGTAAAAATTCAAATTGTGGAAAAGTTACAGCAATTTTGTACTTTTAAAGTTTTCTCAGTAAGCCCCTCACTGTTCTCTCAACACTTCATACATAATATATTGGACCTTCTATGTGGAGGACATTTCTCCTAAACAAATATCAAATATTTAATGCTAATGTTCTACATGACAAGGCTATAATCCCAAAATATATACTGTCAGTTTCTACTAGCCCTTTCCATCATGATATTTACAAGATAATTATTTTTCTCATGCCCCTGAAACTTTTTTCTTTGATTATAAAGGATAAACATCAAGGTGGGTGATTTTTAGAGAATATGCATGTTTTGAAAATATTAAAAAGATATTACTTAGGTATTGTGATGTTCTAAAACAAAACAAAAAAATATATCATTTGCACTAATATTATTGCCCTAAGTAAAGGTAACATTTCCAAATGAAATCACAACTCACAAACAATGCCACATCTTTCTTTTTCTTTTCTTCTTAACATCATTTTCACATTGCTTTCATTGAATAAATGAAATTAATTTAAACTTAATTGTGAAAAGGAGCTTGAGGCCTCACCATTAATAAGGGTACATCTTCCATGAAATATCAGGTGTTTTGTGATGTACTACAGTTACTTTCTTCACTGTGTAGCAGTTTCTGTTCCACACACAGTGACAGGAAAAAGAATAACTAAATAAGACAGAAAACATGAAGTATTCTCTGTCCCCTCCATTTTAGTTGCCTTGTCAAGATTGTTAAATTGTCTTTTGCTAGCACAGTTGTGAAATCATCCCTTACTGCCATTATATAAGGCACTTTGGGATCTTTTGCAAACTAGGGTTCTATATCAGCCTCTATTTTCAAGTGTGAATTATTAACATGGATTTTTAAACCTTATTCCATTTTATAGAAAGTGCTGTGTCAATTTAGGGATGTAAAAGCCCAAACTAGGTTACAAAAGAATTAAAGAAATGTCTTTGCAAAGAAGCCCTCCCAAAAACTCCTTTCACTACAGGCACTGATCTCCGAAGTGCCTTAGACTGAAACATTATCATAAGCTTATATTCTTTCACTGTGTACCACAGACCACCAGATATATGACAATATGATTGATTACCCTTCCTGCTCAGATACTGCATAGTGAAATGAATAGTATAAGGAGAATGAAAAAAAAATAATGACAAAACGTATTTTACACAGTCAAAGACATGAATAATAGAAATGGTGCTGGCTCCACCTTTTCCAATGATGACATGAGTATGTAATCTTGGTCACAAGAGAGTAAATCTCAGCAAGGAAATATTAACCATAAATTTAGTTAGTTCAAACTCTTTGTTTTAAACCAGAAGTCACATTGTGACCTAATGAAAAGGTACACCCATGACTTTCAGGTAGGAAGGTTAAAGGCAGCAAAAATGGGCTGTGAAGGGGAACCTTTGTGAAGAACAGCCCATTCTCAGAACAGGAAAGCAGGGGGAAGACAGACACCACACCCCATCCAGGCATTCACTCACTCCCCTACCAATAAGACTAGTGAGAGGATCATGAGGGCAGAAATGAGAAAACTCATGGGATGGGATAAAGACAGGTAAAACAAACATGACAGCTTAAATACAATTCAGTAATGATTTATTCAGGAGAAGATACTAAAGGTTTCCAGACTACTGCCTTTTCCTTTGAAAATGTTTCTTTCTTACTGAATTATAATGTAATTTCATTATCTTAAACCTACAAAGAATTTCTTTTGAAACATTAGACTCCAGCATGCCATGTTCATAAAAAACTCACCAAGAAACCATTTAAAAAGTATGACTAAAAGCTATAAAATTTCTAAATACCAGCTCTCTACTTTTATATTCTATGAGAACTGCAACAAAGACAAAACCTGTCTGTCCTGGTTTAGGGCAAATTTGGGAGAAAACCTCTAAAGGGGTTCCTCTAGAAAGTAGATTTAAGCTTTCCCTCCCCCAACTGGTTCAGGAAAAGATTTCCTTGGAGAAAAGTGAAAAACCCTGTGTATTTAACAGGCAAAGCATTCCCCAGCACAAAAAAAAAATGAACAATATTAAACAATAAAACCTCTTGCCACTCCAAAAGAGATGACAAACTCAGAAAGTCCCCTTCGTGGGCTGTAGCTCAGCTTGCTCAGTCTCCTCTCAGTCCCTCTGGCGCTGGAAATGCCGCGGCCCAGGCCCAGCCCGGTGGGCCACAGGTGCGAGCTGCCAGGGCTCTTCTGGGTGTTCAGTCCAGAGCAGATTTAAACAGTTCCAAGGAAAAGAAAAACCACAGTCCAGGGAACTTCTCTGCCTCAGCTAGCTAAAAACTAAGTAAAAGCAAGTGTGTTGCAGACAACACAGTCCAGGAACAGGAATGTGGAAGAGTGAGTGCAGTTTCTGAAAACAAACTGTGCGCTTCTTCTCTCTCCCCCACTTCGCTCTCAGAGCCAGTCTTAAAGGTGCAAAACTTATTTCTGGGCTAAACAGACAAATGGGGATACAAGCATCATAAATTCACCCCAGGACACTGTCACAAAACTATATTAAAACCCCTCACTTCTTAATATTCTTTCTCAGGTGAAAAATCTTTTTACAAGGGCCTGGAGTGACAGAACAAGAGGGAATGGCTTCAAACTCACAGAGAGTAGGTTTAGATTAGATATTAGGAAGGAATTCTTTACTGTGGGAGTGGTGATGCCCTGACACAGGTTGCCCAGAGAAATTGTGAATGTCCTGTCCTTGGAGATGTTCAGGGCCAGGTTGGATGGGGCTCTGAGCGACCGGGTCTAGTGGAAGGTGGTCCTGTCCATGGCAGGGGGTTGGAACATGATGGTTTTATGGTTCCTTCAAACCCAAACTGTTCCATGACTCTTGGTGCTGGGTAAACCTGTATTCAGGCATTTCAGACCTAAAGATATTTGTTATTGTAAGAGACACCAAGCTATGTTTTGGATCAAAGATGCATTACAGCACCCAAAACACTATGACACCACATGCCAAAATTTAATATTTTTTTCTCACATACATTTCTTTAATCATACACACCAAAGAAAACATACAGTATCATTACTTTAAAATTAAATGGCTTTCAGAAAAAAAAAAAAAAAATAGATACTGAAATCCCTGAGGCTTTCATGTGTATAAATGTTTTTTCTTCTTTGAGGATGTGATTTGATGCAGTATTTTTGTGAGTGCCTTGAGAACATAAAGTTGGGCAGTTGATCAGAAACTTTATAACAGCCATCATTTTCCCACTAGTGCTAGTTTTGTCTACTATACTGATAAGTCAGGGATCTAAAGAGCATAAGAAAAATTCTTGGCACATTCAAAATCAGTCCTATGCAAAAGTGCATGCTATAAAACATCAGTTTGCTCTGTGCTGATGATGCATGAGATGTGAAGTCCTACCATCCAGTCTGACCATATTTCACAATTTTAGTTGCATTCAATTCTTGAATGTTCCTTTTGTTAAACTGGGGTTTTTTTAAGCAGATATAATTCTGACATAATAATAACAACAGTAAACTTCTTTTTTTTTTTTTTTAATTCTGCTGTATTTAACATGTCCTACTGTCCTATCCCAATCTAAAAGGGGAGTCAGGGAGGAGATTCTTCAGGAGATTTTGATAGATTTCTCAGACGAAACTAAAGCACAAATGCAGCAATATTATACCTGAGAACTGTTTGCTGATAAAGGAAGATAAGTGTTCCTACCGAAGGGGGACAGAAAAGGGAGCAAAGAGGGGAAAAGAGAGACAGAGAGAGAAACAGAAAACTGGGACAGATTGTTACCGCTGTACCCCAGGCACCCTGTTAAGTACCAGTTTGGCAGATGAAGAGTGTGCTGCAAGCTGCGATGAGTCTGCGTGGCTCCCGTGGCGGGCTAGGCATGATTTCCAAACAGCAGCGGGCTGCATGTCTTTCCCGTTGCCAAAGAACAGGTTGCTGTGGCTACGGGCGCACTCGTGGAGCAGTTGCAAGTTGTCAGAGTCGGGACACGGCAGCTCCGGCCGCTCCGTCGGGGAAATAGTGGAGCACTAGGTTGCCGTGGTGTCGAGCTGCCCCGGGGAAGCGGTGAAACAGGGCAGACAGCCAGGGAACACGCAGGACCGCAATGAGGAAAAGGACGAGGGGGGAGAGGGGAGCCAAGCTGGCCTGCCAGGCAAGACCCTGATCCCCCCAGCTAACCCAAAGAAAAAGGCTGGGGGTTGTGGCGCAGTTAGTTGCTTTTATCTGCTAAGGATCCTCCCATAGCCCAATTTCCCGGGCATTTCTTTTTCCCGCTCATCTGGGGATCTGCCCGACCGGCAAGGAGGCGGGGGGAGGGGGGTCGCTTGCAGCCTGATCGTGGAAGCTTTTGCTGCCCTGGTCGGCTGTCAGGCAAAGTCTCCCCGGGAACAGGGCTCCCAGCACATGTACAGCCCCTATAGCGATTTTTCACCTCCTATGTGACATAAATAAATAAAAAAGGCATAAATAAAAATCAGATTGGTCCCTCTCAACCTACTTTTGAAAAAAAATATTGTGGCAAATATTGAAGAATATTTTGCTTTTTCTTTCTAGCCACTATAGCAAAGCTGATTAATTGTTTCCTTTGCTACTGTAAATCAATATCACTCCTTGGACTTCTCACGGAATTATGCAGGATATACACTGGAAGAGCTGTCTTAAACTTGCAGATGTAGCTAATTAAGTAGCACAGCTGAAAAATATTACATTATTCTAAGCTGTCTGCTCAAATTTGCACCAGTTTCAGCCAAAGTGTATTTGAAACCACAGATTGGATAAAACATAGTCAAAATTTATATAATCAAAATAATATAAAGCAAAAGACACACAAAAGATTTCTTAATGTAGTTTTGCATTAGTTTAACTAAATAAGACTTGGATTTTTGTCCTTTCTTTCACTCCTGCTTTTTCCTTCTTTTTCAAGCTGCCTGATGCAAAATACAGTCTCATATATATCACTAATCTAGTTGGGCACCTTGATCTCTTAAATACATTTATCCTGCTTGTAGCTATCACTTCCCTTTACAACATCACCTTTTCCCTCTATTTTACATGTGAAAGTTGAATTCCTTTCTGAAGAAAGGTAACTAAACCTACTCTGTGGAAAAGCGTCTTCTCAAACTACATTACATCACATCTTACTAGGAATATGTTGCTTTTAGCTCTACCACCTGCAACATTTCTCTGAAAGGATGAACTGGACACCAGCAATAGCTCATTTAAGGCATGAAAGACAAAAGGCATCCAGGCAATGGAGCTTAGACAACTCCAATGGCAATTTTCACCACTTACCCTGCCAGAAACTATGACACTTCCAAGCCCAGTCCCAGGTCTCTGCATAAATAATACCCAGCTAAAGAACTTCCGTAGCAAAGCCCCAGCAATTGCTCGAGCCTGACCCTCTCCTTCCATTATCTCTTGACTTTTGCATTTCTCCAATAGATGGTAGAAGAGATAGGAGGTGACAGGAAGAGTGAGACACAGCATGGAGTACAGCATAGGTATTTTTCTTGCGTTAAGGACTTCATCAAAACTGCTGTTTCCCTGGAAGAATTATCAGGATAAAGGCATGACTAGAATATCAGTGTTAAAGGGCAGCACTTTTTGATGAAGGACAAAAAGTGAAGAAGAGAGTTTTATTAAAGTCAAAGTTGCATAAACATTTGTGGTTCAAAATTTGTTGGGAGACTATTTGAAAACTGACTGGCTGCTACACTGCTGTGATTCATGATAAAAATTAAATCAAGAAGATTTGGTCATTGTGGGAAGTAGTCAGAATCATTTAAAGCAGAGAATTTGAGGGATAAGAAAGATTTTAACTGCACAGATTTCAACAAGAAGGCAATACAGGAGAACCCAGACATTTCTTGTATTTCAATAACATTTTTATATAAAATTTGATTAAAGAACAGTAAAAGTGCTTCAAGACAAGTGTGTCTAGTAAGAAAGAATGTGGAATGCAATGAGTGAGAATGAGTATGAAATAACAAAACCTACAACCTTAAATAAGAAGAGAGAAGCATAAGAAAATAAAAATCAATGTGTTTCTAGGAAGGACAGTGCATTAAATCATAAAATTATTAGAAAAAGACCTGTGGGAAGTAAATGAAATAACTTCTGTAGTTCACTGTAGTACACAAGAACAAGCTCAGGTCCCAGAGATGCAGCTCAACTATTCCAATGAGGGTGGCCATTCACCTGCTCAGGAAAAGCCAGTCAGTCATCAGTGTTCAGTGATCCAGGTCTACTTCTCAAAGAAACCTAATCAAATCATCCAATGTATTAAATGAAAATATTAATGAGGAACATTAAAAGAAATGCACAAATATGGAACGCATGAGGACAACTAGTGCTTCTTTGGAGTTGAAGAGATACGAGATTATTTTCAGTGATGTCTTCAAGATCTACTTGCCATTTTTTTAAAATTAGGTTCAGGAAGAGTGTCGTGGTTTGACACTGCCACAACGTCAGGGACCCACGAGAGTCACCTGCTCACCCTTCCCTGATACAGCTGGGCAGCAGAGAAGGAAAAAAAATTAACAAAGGGCTCATGAGTGAGATAAGGACAGAGAGAAAACAATTCAAGGGCAAAACAGGCTCAACTTAAAGTTGCAATGTGAATTTATTACTAACAGAATCAGAAGAGGATAATGAGAAGTACAATGAGCCCTCAAAACATTTTTTTCCCCCCAGCCCCTCCCTCCTTCCTACCAACAGTGCAGGGAGAGAGAGCATGGGGGTTTTTGGGTCAGTTCATCACTGAGATTTTCTTCCGCTACTCTGGGAGAGGAGTCCATCCCCTGTGAGACCGTGGGGTCCTTCCCACAGGAGACAGTTCTCTGTGAACTTCTCCGGCATGGGTCAACTCTTACGAGCAGCAGCCCTACTGCACCTGCTGCAGTGTGAATTTCACCCATTGTCAGGGTTTGGCGCTGGCCCAACACCAGTGCTCCCATGAAAATGTACCTTCTTTAACTAACTGCTGTGAGATGTGACCAGGAACAGAGCAAAGCAGGCTTGAACTTAGAAAAAGAGAGAGAAACAAAAACTTTATTAAACTACAAACTAAAATGAAAAACACACAGGAAACAGAATGAAAACCTTTTAAACCATTCCTCCTCCTCCCACCCAATTTCACCAAAGCACAGTGAGACAAAAATCTTGGAGTCCTGATCAAGTTACCAACACTCTGATAATCAATTCTCACTCCATCAGGGGAGAGAGGAGTCTCTCTTGTACACAGTCCTCCCCACGAAACAGGGTTGGAACTTCCCATGTTTCCTTGTCACACATGGCACTGCCCGGAGAAACTCTGCCATCGTGACATCTTCCTTCCACGTACAGTGCTCTCACCACCGTCCATGGACCGAAACTGCTCAAAGGGCTCTTCAAGGATGCTTTGCCAAGTGCCAAAAAACAACCATGTCTCATTTTTGGGNTAATGTTTCACAAAGTTTCCTTCACCCAGGAAAGGGTTAAAAGTCCGAGCTCCGCTGCCCTCAGGGCACTGAGATCTCACGGTGGCACTCCCACATGCTGGGCATCACCCCCTCTGCCGCCTCCTCTGCCGGCACAGGCTCGCTCGCTCTCTCTTCTGGGGTTGGGGAGGGGGGGAAGAAAAGATACCTCGGTGTTTCTCCACCCCTTGGTCCTGCAGGGGCTGGCCCGGTTCCATTCCCTTCCACCTTCTCTCTCTCTCTCCGGGGCTCCGGCCTACCTCAGCCTGGGCCTCCATGGCTTCCCCTCCTCCACCCAGCCATGTGGCCAGGCAGGGGAAGAGACGGTGCCACTCCCTGGGCTACCACGGGTGAAAGAGAGCGAACTCTGGGAAATCTCTGCTTTTAACCCCGTGTGTCTTCAGAGGTGACTCACGTCTTCAGTGGTCACACCAGGTGTCAATATTCAAATCTGACCACTGATTGGTTTAACTAAAACTTCCCAAAAAACTCACTTCCTCCCAAACCAAGACACCCATGGGCAGACAGTCCTCCCAAAACTGCTGCAACATGAGTCCCTCCCACGAGCAAACAGTCCTCCCAAAACTTATGTGGCATGGGTCACTCATCCACAGGGTGCAGTCCTCCAAGGACAGGCTGCTCCAGCCTGGAAGCTGGGGCCCGCTCTCTCCACGAGGTCTCTCACTGGATCACAGCCTCCTCCAGGCATCCACCCACTCCAGCATGGGCACATCCGCCACGGGCTGCAGATGGATTTCTGCATCCTCCGTGGAACCCCATGGCCTGCAGGGGGACAACCTGCTTCACCATGTTCTTCACCACGGCCTGCAGAGGAATCTTGGCTCTGACACCTGGAGCACCTCCCCCCTCTCCTTCTCCACTGACCTTGGTGTCTCCATGTTGTTTCCCTCATATATTCTCATCTCCTCCTCTTCTCTGACTAGATGCAAAACTGTGTGATTTTGTTTTGATTTTCTTCTTAAATATGTTATCACAGAGGCATTAGCAACCTCTCTCACTGGCCAAGTTTTGGCCAGCAGCATGTCCATTTTTAGATCCATCAGGGGTTGGCTCTGCTGGACATGGTGGAAGCTTCCAGCACCTTTTCACAGAAGCCATACTTGTGGCACCCGTCTACCAAAAACCAGGCCATGCAAAACAAATACAAAGAGAAAGAAAAATATAGAATCAATCCTGAAGTAAATGTTCTGTTTTAAAAAAATAAAATTAACATCTCTTCATAATGTCCTCTGAGTGTTAGAGACAGTATTGTGGTAGATATCTGGCTTCTGTATAGGAAGATTCTATGCTAAATTTTGATTAACAAATGCAATACTCATTTCTTACATTTCTTTTACAGTAACTGAAAAGATCCATGTTTAGCACCTTAATGATCCTGTATTTGCATTTATCTTTTAATACTTTACCATTGTCATGGTTTGGCGCTGGCCCAATGCCAGTGCCCCCATGAAAATGTATTTTCTTTAACTAACTGCTGTGAGATGTGACCAGGAACAGAGCAGAGCAGGCTCAAACTTAGAAAAAGAGAGAAAAAAAAAATTTATTGAACTACAAACTAACATCAGAAACACACAGGAAACAGAATGAAAACCTTTTAAACCACTTCCTTCTCCTCTCACCCAATTTCACCAAAGCACAGTGAGACAAAAATCTTGGCAGTCCTGATCAAGTTACCACCACTCTGATAATCAATTCTCAGTCTATCAGGGGAGAGAGGAGTCTCTCTTGTACCACAGTCCTCCCCACGAAACAGGGTTGAAACTCCCCATGTTTCCTTGTCACACATGGCACCGCCCGGAGAAACTCTGCCATCGTGACATCCTCCTTCCATGTACAGTGCTCTCACCACCGTCCATGGACC
>VZSE01000440.1:0-38426 GCA_013398275.1 Promerops cafer | reverse complement strand
GCTGCCCTCAGGGCACTGAGATCTCACGGTGGCACTCCCACATGCTGGGCATCACCCCCCCTGCTGCCTCCTCTGCCGGCACAGGCTCTCTCTCTTCTTCTGGGGTTGGGGGTGGGGGGTGGAACAAAAGATACCTCGGTGTTTTCTCCACCCCTCAGTCCTGCAGGAGCTGGCCCGGTTCCATTCCCTTCCACCTTCTCTCTCTCTCCGGGGCTCCGGCCTACCTCAGCCTGGGCCTCCATGGCTCCCTCCCCCACCCAGCCATGTGGCCGGGCGGGGCAGAGACGGTGCCGCTCCCTGGGCTACCACGGGTGAAAGAGAGCGAACTCTGGGAAATCTCTGCTTTTAACCCCGTGTGTCTTCAGAGGTGACTCACGTCTTCAGTGGTCACACCAGGTGTCAATATTTGAATCTGACTACTGATTGGTTTAACTAAAACTTCCCAAAAAACTCACTTCCTCCCAAACCGAGACAACCATCTATAGAGCTTTGCTGAAAATTCATTTCTTCTAAATCCATTGGAGGCAAAACCTCTGCTACCCCTGGTGCTTAGAAGTAATTACACAAACGTGGGGCCCCATGGCTGCTAAGGAGATTACACAAGAACTACTTAAAAGCATGACAAAGTATTGTCACTTCTCAACAATCCATATGTTGTTGCACAGACATTCAAGAGGGAAAGGATCTAACCACTCTTACAATGATGCAAATGGCAGAAATACTGACTGACAATGCATATAAAAATTAGTCTTTCGAATTTTAAAATGAGCCTCCCAAGCTAACTCATATTGTTTAGCGAACTAGGCTCCACTGGAGGTGCCTGGCTGGTAAGTTGCTGTCAGCTCTTTTAGATAAGAAATGATATTACCATGGACTTTTTCTTAGGCTTCCTTCAGCAGTCTGCCAAAATGAGAACACATACAGAGGTAATGAGTTCCTTTCCTTTCCTTTCCTTTCCTTTCCTTTCCTTTCCTTTCCTTTCCTTTCCTTTCCTTTCCTTTCCTTTCCTTTCCTTTCCTTTCCTTTCCTTTCCTTTCCTTTTTTTTTTTTTTTACTCTTTCTGTGGTAGGCTTATGAAGTGGCAATCAGCAAGTGAGCCAGTAGATGCTTAGCTAATAAAAAAATATGGGTAACAGTCAGACAAATTAAACAGCTTAGAGATAAGCAGACCCAGCTGAGAAAAAACTGAGAGAATGAGCTCTAAAGAAAATATAAGAAGGTGATGTTTTAAGGTTCCACACTGAAAGCTACATCAGTAAAAACTGCATTCCAATTCCGTTACTTGTTTCCATGACAAGGCTTATAATGAGAAAAGCAAATGTTAAACATGAATCAATTTTCATGGTTAGGAAGCAACAAACTTTATTTTTTCCCGTAGCTTTCATGCTGGTCTCTTGGATGGCACACAGTCACTCAGGAATTTCAACTTAACTCCATTGTCCAGCTTGTGTGAAGCTGAGTACAAACATTTGCAGGATCCAGGGACAAAAATCATGTGCAAAATTACTGGGGAAAAAATTCCCCAGTGTATGTATGGGAATTAGTTTCATAAGTAAGGAGTTCATATGAGGTTTGTGAAAAGGGATTGTTTTTGAAGGTAAGGTCTTTTTTTCCAGATTTTTGTGGTAGTTTCCTAATTCTAATAAGACTTTAAAAACTGACACTGGAATATGACTACTATGGATGCTGTTTATTATTTCAAAATGTTGTCATTATTTAAAAGATGTTTCATGTTAATCAATTTGCAAATCAAAGCAGTAATGAAGTACAAGTTACAGAACTAGCTTGGTTTTTTTTGTTTACCTGTGTGGGGATGATGGATAGCCTTATTTCTTTTGACTTTGTTGTTCACTGTGTCTTTGAATAAATGCTGAAGACTATAATAAATTCACATCATATTTGCAGAACCTCTGTCTGAGACTGAAGGTCATTTGATAGGAGACTACCAACCATTTCCAGAAAGGGACTCTATCTCAGCTGTCTGTATGCCAATTAAACTGTAATTTATCAATTAGTTTATGTGAAATATGGATCCCTGCTAAACAAACATCTACTTTCTGATATATGGCTTTATGAAAGGATTCAGTTCACATTGCAGAAATATTTTTCACAGTTAACATTATGCCTTTCTTTGGTTTGCCATTGCATTAACCTCTTAGTCTTATCAGTGAACATTAAAACTTTTGCATCCATTAATATCAAATAAAACCACTGTCAATGAAATAATGTGGGATGACCTTGAATTCATGTACTGACTACCTTCTTAAGACTCAGCCAGAAGTCTGGATTATTCATTCTATATACAAAAATGTACTTCTTTATGAAATCCTGATATGATATCTGATGCTACACTGCACTGTAGAAGCTTTTACCTTGCCCTAATTTTAAGATATAATCCTTTATTGAAAAGATTGTTATGCCAAGGAAATACAACTCAGATCTAAGAATAAAAGAAAAATAATCTCTTAAAACATTAAGCAATTATAAAATAAAACTTTATTGCAATATACAAAAGAATCCAAACAAACCCAGACATGCTGAGGCAAACAGTATGTTCACCAACCACATCACTTAACCCTTAAAAAGAAAATCAAGAAAAGACTTCTAGAGGTGTGGCATCTTCAGTGCTCACACATTCGTCAATCTCAACACAAAACATTTCTTACTGGGCGTGCATTACCTTTTTTATTGAAAGTTCCTAATTACATGGTATACCAGAGGTGAAATGAAGTAGATTTTCTAATTTTAGATAGTGCATCTGGTCACAGCAAGATATGCATGTGGGGTGTGATGTGAGATAGGAGAATGGATTTTAATTGCTTAGACATAAGAACTGTAATCATGATCTTGGAGATCTCAATACTATATACAATTTTGGCATGATGTTCTGGAAGGTGAGGGATACAACTTGGAAAGATCTATACATTATGACTCTTTCTGTGCATATTTTAAAAAGTCACAAAGACACCTGTACCTGATTTGTAGTGCTGTTGAAAGTCAAATTTCTACACTGCTCTTGGATTGCTTCCCTATAGAATTAGACATGGCCTGTATCCCTGTAGGACACACTAAAATACATTTACTACAAACAAAATACTGCTGAAAGTTTTTAACTCATTTCCATTCAGTATTGAAGGGCTGGAAATGAAAATAAATAAGCAAACAAATAAATAAAGTTTAGTCATCTCTTATCAATTTACTTGCATATTGGTTTTAAGCACGTATCACATAGACACAGCATACGGACCTCTCAAATGCCACCTAAGCCAACTCCTCTGCAATGAGCGGGGCCACCTTCAACTCAGTCAGGTTCCTCAGACTCCCTGTCCAACCTGACCTTCAATGTTCCCAGGAATGGGGCAACTACCACCTCTCTGGGCAACTGGTTCCAAGTGTTTCACCACCCTCACTGTAGAAAATGTTTTCCTTACAGCTAATCCAAATTAGCCTTCCTTCAGTTTAAAGCCACTACTTCTTGTGCTATCACAAACAGACCCTGCTAAAAAGTTTGTCCCCATCTTTCTTACAGGTTCACTTAAGGCACTGGAAGGCAACAAAAAGATGTCCCTGAAGCCTTCTCTTCTCCAGGCTGAACAACCCCAACACTCTCAGCCTCTCCTTATAGGAGAAGTGCTCCAGGCCTCCCATCATCTGTATGACCCAATTCTGGACTCTAACAGGTTGATGTCCTTCCTGTGTTCAGGACCTCAGGGCTGGATGTGGCACTGCTGGGAGCTGGGAAATGCCTAAATACAATAATAAAAAATAAATTCTGCTTATTAAGCCCACCCATGACTTTCCATTTAACTTTAACTTTTCATTCAACTATTGCCAAGAAGGATGTTTGGAAGACTTGTTATGACACAAGTATTAAACCTTTTGTTGAAAAATATAGCAAAGAACTCTATTAATCTCTATGATTTTCTGTATTTCCCTCATTCTGATACAATTTTCTAATAAATTTTATAGAGTACTTCTCACTTAACATTTTTTAAAAGCATTATTGTTACATGTACTTACAATCGCAGTATTAATATTTTTCTATGTAAAGATGAAATTATGCATGAGATCTTCCAGCCCATCCATTTCTACCAGATCATTCTTGACACATACGACTTTAATGATGTTTCATATTAGAGGTAGCTCCAAAGACCAGCTAACCTTGCCACAAGGAGTATTTTCTCTTGGGATTTTTTTTCCAAATTATTCTGAAACATTTTCTTTGCCTCTTTGCTTTTATTTTGCTCAAAGGATTTTTTGTTCCTGCTGAACATATTTCCATAGAAGTATCTTTCTTCTGAAAAGAAAGAGGGGTAAGGGGAACTTGGGTTTTGGCTGTGGTGATGTGTTGTTTTGGTTTTTTTCCTTTTCAGTTTCCTCATATATGGAAAACAATAACATGGTGGAAAAAAGCAAGAAAAGGTTTTGTATATTCTTCTAACAATAATAGCTTGTCCTCTCCACTGTAGCTCTAGTAAATAAATAAAGATACAAAAATTAAACTTCAGACAGCTTCAGTCAACACTGTTTCTAATAGAATTTTGGGCTCAATTGTGGCAATTGCTGCAGCCTTCCTGAGCTTCTCAGCTTGTGAAAAGAGACTGTAAAAATTAGGAAAACTGAATCACTTAGATGTGTATTTCTGTTCATACCATTAGTAGTTTTCTCTGGGAACAACCAACATACCTAGGATAACATAGGTAACACAGAATAATTTCACAAATAATGTATTTTACACGTATATATTTTATCACACTGAAATTATTATCCTAAATCACATGAATAAACCTGATGACGATCCAAAGGATTGATCCAGCACTGGAGACATGAAATGCATGTTTCCACATCCTCCATTGTAGTTTACTTCTCATCTGTACCACTCTCAGTGCTAGTAAAGGAGTTCCATCAGGAAGTTACTGAACGTAAGAGAGTATTCTGTGGGATCAGAACTGAAGTCTGAACAATTTATTTGAGTAGGCGTTGCAAATTTAAAAACGTAAAAAAGGAATTTCTTCCTTTTTCAGGGAAAATTTGAAAGGAAACAGATGACTTTATTTTAAGGTAAGAAGATAAGTAAATTACTTATAAATCAACCAGACAATATTTTTGTTTCTTATGGTTATTTGTGCTTGGTTTTTATTTCAGACAAAAATTGGAGGTGGCTCCAAGCTGTCTCAAAACCTTAGCTTTTTAATTTATGGTATTTCTCATGCCATTTCCACCAGACTTTGAGTGAAAGCCTATTCTCAAGTTTTAAAAAGTCTGGTGAAGAATAAAAATCAGAGAAGAAAAGTAAGAAATTAATATAAATGGAAAATTTTATTTGGGTCTCATAGTGAATTATGAGAATGCTTGGCGATAAAAGTGTGCCTATTTGAGAATTCGCCTATATAGGTAATTTACTTCTAACCTTCTTTCTATGCTTCCTGTTTGAAATTCCACATAAAATGTATAATTTCTACTTAATGCCTTTTCTGAGGGTAGCTATAAGTAATTCTGGCACTGAGTTACAGCAATTTTATAAGCTTAAATATTACTTAAGTATTACTGCTTGTATTTTTTTCTAGGGTTCCTGTTTAACTAAAATCTTTTTAAATAATTGTGTGTTTAAATACATTTTCATAGAGATGTTCTTGGCAGAATAAGCAAAAAGTATATGGAAATATCTTTGTGCAGATATTTAGACCTACTGGATGTTATTGTGGTACCTTACAACAGGTGCTTCCTAGGCAATTTCCAGAGATCATTTTGTGGCAATCAGAAGCTGATGAGTGATTCCCTGTACAGCTTGATATTATGATGTCAATTTGCTTCAGTTGCAATTGTGAGCAGCATATATCTGGGACCTTGGGCTCCTGAAGGGTCTCAGCTTAATTTGTGCAAAACAGATTTCTCCCAGTATCACAGTGAGATCAGCAGAGAATATATGCGTAGACTCCTGAAATGAATTTTAAAGGTAGTGTATGAACAGGAAGCCTCTATTACATGAAGATTGTTATTACAGCTTGAGTCAAGGAAAAATCCACTAAGGAGTTTCTGCAGCACCCTCACCAAGGAGAATATTTTGGCATATATTTATTGAACTCAGCAATAGATATTTTATTTAGGATTTTAACAGCACATTACTAAGCTTCATTTTTGGACACTAATGATTCTGATTTTTTTATACATTGTATCATATCTAATGCTTCATTTTGCTTTGACCTCAACTGTCTTGCCACAAGGGGCAGTTTATAAATATGCTATGGTACTCTATAACAAAATAGATCTGCATAATTTCTGAGACACTGAGCTACCTAGGATAATTTGAGACATATATTAAAGAAAAGCTTCTCCATTTATAGGTGTTTTATAATTCATTTTTCTTCTAATGACAGAGGATTTCCTTGTTTAAAACCCAATATGTTCTATAATACAGGTTCTGTTCAACCCTGAAAAATAACTCTGTGGCAAAGGTAGGTCCCTAAGGTCAGATCTCTTCAATAGATGTAGGTCGTTCTTTCTCATGGAAGAGAATAATTTCTAGAATTCTATTTGATTTTATAAGTTATAAAAAAATTCTCTGGTGTGTATTTCAGTTTTCAGCCTTTCTCCTTCACATGAACCAATGCTTTATGTGTGTAAAAAGATGTAAACATTTTAAAGAAAAAAAAATGTATTATCTGCAAAAACTCCAGGGAAAATCTTTAGCTCCATTTTCAAAGGACACTGAGTTGTTTTCATCACTTCTGAGTGTAATTGAGGCCTGTCCTACATTCAGGTTCTGGTGAACCCAATTTTACACCCTAATTTTAAAACATCTGTAGATAATATATGGGCAGCTACCAGAATCAGCAGCACAGTTTATTTGCTTGTGCTCACCTGTGATACCAATGGTTGTAATTCCTGCTTCAGAATCCTCAGAGATGTGGGGAAGGGAGGGGGAAAGGAAGTAAGAGGAAGAAAATGCATTTATAGATTTCTGAGAGTTGTTGAGGCTATTAAAGTATTATTAAAACTTAATGAACATCACCATCGCCTACAACATATTTCTGCTTTGTTTTGTAAAACCCTCAAATTTTTTCAAGAGTGAGAGGGGTTTACTTCTTACATAGATTTCTCATAAGGATATTCCAATATTGTAAAAGGGATTAAAAATACAACAAAAACACAGGTTCTGGCTCAAAGGGATGTTGTACGTTGAGATCCAATAAGCTTGATGCAGGGTTGTTGCATTTACGGTTTTGTGCATTTCTTTTTCATATTATAAACCCAGTGAAAAGTATATCAGTGGTGCTTAGTACTTCTTTTATTTCCAAGATAAAGGCCAGAACTGCACTACCATAATTAGATACTAGGCTTATTTTATTAAAAATATAAACAAAAAAAAACACCCCTAAAAACAAATCAGGAAGAAAAAGCTATATAATAACTATTAAACATTAGAAAGAGAACTGTTGGTCTGTAACATGCATAGCACATTCTGACAACAAACAGCATCAGCAAGTATTTTCACATTCCATATTCACCAAAGCAAAATCATTAACTTCATCTTTCTTGAATTCAATTGCAAAAAATTAAAGAAAATGAGTGTTAGACTGGTCTAACTCCAAACTTTCTCTATTTCAGGCAACTGGCAAAAGGCGGGAAAAAGGAAACTGTGTGCTTATTTTTCCTGTATTTCCCTGTTACTTGTATTGCCTTATTTTTGCTAGGTGGAGCTTGGTAAAATCTGAAGGTCTAGGTTAAATCAATACTGATTTTCTAAGCAAGGGACAGAGAACTTTCATAGGCAGGAAAGGATCAGCATTTTACTTCTAATTCAATAAACTGGAGACCAAGTTCAAATAGGGTGAGAAATTGAACATTTCGTTTATTGTGTATAATGAATAAGAAAGATTGGTGATACTACTTGCTAAAAGCAACTAGATGTGACATTGGAATAACAGTATAAAAATTAAGTCTTTTTTATTTGCAAATTTTCATTGATTGTTTCTGACCTCTCCTAAGATTAATTTTTCCCCCAGACATTCTTTTAAAGGAAAAATATGGATAAGTGCTCCCTGAGCACCACTATCATCCCACTAAGACAAGAATGACCAAGGCTAAGCACCAGTGTAGGACTAGTGAAGGCAAAGTGACAATGTTCTGTGCTAGAGAAATCGATTGCCATTGGAATTCAGTCCAACAGTGAGTGCCAATACCTTGTAGGAGGAGGTCATTGTGGTTGCTTCAACACAGGTGGTCACCCTTAGGTTTTAACAACCCATCCTCCCCACAAGGCTGCAATCAAATTCTGTCTGCTTCTAGACTTTCAGAGCTCCTATCGCAACAGCACAGGATCTTGCTCTAGCATGGGAAGAACCACTTTCATGTCAAATGTACAAAAGCACCTGCAAGAAGAAATAAATAAAGAAATTAACTTGTGCAAGCAGTGCAATGTGTTTCAAAACATGGTCAATCATCTATCAACAAAATCTTTAAATTAAAAATATTAATGCTGAAATCCAAAGAGAGGAGCTCAGCAGATGCTGGGAATCTGAGTGGTATCATAACATGGTAATAAACATATACTATAAAAAAATATATGTTTTGTATTAATACACATTTTTTAAATTTTCAATATTCCAGTTTATTAATTTAGAGATATATAGCATAAAATAAAGCTAGCCAGGTGAAGAAATACTAAGCAGCTTCTGCAGGTACTTATACTAGTAGTTTTCTCCAAAACATCAAATCATCATACTGGAAAATCTCTTTCAAGTTAGAAGACCATTTTATATTATCTCCAGTACCCAAATTCCAGCAATATATAAAAATTACAGAAAATTTTCAACAGGAAAATCAGTTTGATCAAATTTTGAGCCTGATCCTTCTGGCAAATGACAAAAGTAAAAAAAGAAATTATGTTTTACATGAGTATAAATTCTCATTTATTAAATAATCTGTTGTTTTAAGTATTTTTAAATTACTTTCTCTCCTGTATAGTCTTCCTCCTTTTAAAAAATTCTCCAACACTTCTTAAATTAGTTCACCCCTATTTAATTTTTGACTACACTTTCCATCGTGATGAGTGAATTCTGTTTCCAAAGACAACACTTTGCTTTGCATAGAATTCATGTTAAAAAGATTCAGTTTTCCAACCTAACAGCATATCTACTTGCTTCAGTATTCAGTTAAGGGTTTGTTTCTTCAGATGATCTGCCTCCTCTAAATCAGAACATAAACTTTCTAAAATTTGGGATGCTTAACTGCTGCAGTAAAATGCTGATCTAGGTAGTTCTTTCTACTCCACAGAGATTTTTAAGATTGAAAATGGTTTTCCGTATTATACTTAAGAAAAAAATCTAAAGTATTTTGAAGACAATGTTACAGTAATATCAGAAAGCAAGAAAGTACTTCAGAAAAAAGTCTATTCAGGACAAATGTGATTTTATGGCTGTGATTTTTGATTCCACAAAGACAAGTTTGAACAGTCAGTACTCTTCATTTTCCACTCTTGCTTTTCTGTGAGAAGGTAAGCATAAATCAAATCCCATTTTATAGTTTATGAATCTGTCTCCATTTTGTTTAACATAACCTTCTGGAATCCCTTTTTGCCTAGATTTCTGTTTGTTAAGGTGCTGTAAGTATTTACTTAATGTGACCTATTACACATTTTGACATCCTGCATGCACCCCCTTTGGGCTGCAAAAGTGTTAACTAGCAATTCTTTCATGCTGAATTTTTGGCATGCTGGTATGAACAGGTGGTACTAATGTGAAGAAGTTTGGAGGTTAAAAGGATATTCTTTCCAACAGAAAAAAGCCTCCTGCAGAGTTGAAGGCTGCCAAGTAACTGAAGTGACATTTGTTGCCTAGCTAGCTGTCGTATCACCTTGTGACTAGGAATAATGCCATCTAAACAGATGGTTATAATGCAAATTGATAGCCAATGTTTATGTATTTACAACTACTGGTTGAAGATAGTGAAGATTTCATATTTTAGCCAGGAGGATCCATCCATCCAATGCTTTCGTGCATAAGGATTAAGAGGATGAGTTTTCCCCTATGCTTGATCTCACAGCTACTCTGAACTACTCTGAATTAATCTCTTTTCCACCATGTCCTTTTTCACAGCCAATGTTACCCAATGCATTCCTGTTAAACACACCACATATCAATAAAATATGTCTACTATATTCAGAAAAAACCTGGCCTTTCCTCGAGTATTATTTAAATAATGGATGTAAGAGAAATTATGAAAGGCAAATAAAATAATTGCTGCCTAGCTCACAAGGAGCTGAGAGCCATGGGAGCAGGGCTAAATTGCTATTCTATATGACTCAAATCATCTCTCTGGGGCGTGGTTCTGGAGAAAGAAACAAGGAACACACCCCTGGAAGTGCTTAATTTTGTTCTGTGTCTTCTTTAGGGGAAGTTGCCAGAACCAGCAAATCATCTTTTTGATCACTGTTGGGGGACAGTGCGGGCTTTGTCCTTTGCCCACTGCCTCCTGTCCCTTCCTGTCCCTTCCAGAAGAAATTAACTGCAAATGGCAAACACAGGTGAGCAGCTGCCAGGAATGAAGCAGCGGTGAGGAAGCTGAGCCCATGCTGAGTGGAGGAGAGCAGTGCCAGTGCTGGAAGCAGCCACACAGAATCCAGTCCAGCATGTGAGAGATGAGGTAATATTTTGCTGGAGCCAAAAGGTGATGAAGCAGAAGAATGAAAGTTGTTGGTTTTGTTCTCTGTGTGTTGTCTATGGCCTGGATTTGTTCTAGTTAATCTGTTGAGTGGTGGTGTGAACTGGGAGAGGAGCGTGGTTGAAGACCTGACTAAAAAGGAAATGAGAGGGGACGCGACAGAAAAGTAGGGGAGAGAATGCAGGTTCTTGAGTACCCATCCAATGGGAAAGGGGACAGGGACCAGCCCCAGCCAGAAAAGGGTATAAAATGCAGCCATTTTGTTGGAGGGTGTGTGTGTTTGGCACTGGAGGGAGGGATACACACACCCAGCTCAGCTGAATCCTTACAAATAAACAGTTTTCTTTTGCTCCGAGGACTTTGTCCCCATTTAATTGTATCTAAAAGTTTGTTCATTTCTAAGAAGCAGAATGAGGGGAGCAGTCCCTACGGCAGCGCCACGTGGAATTTGGCCCAGCGGAGTGGAGCAGTCCGACGCGGTGGCATGGGACAGAACTGAACCAGCCTTGGTAGCCACTCAGAATTAAGTCAAGGTGGTGAATGCTTTTCATGTGTAAAGTACCTTCTCTTTTTGTATACTTTTGTTATTAACACTGCTGCTATTACTACACATTTCTTATTCCATTGCTGTTTGCTTTCAGTAAATTGTTGTCTCAAACCATAGTCTTTTCCTTTGTCCCTCTCTGACTGGAGAGACTGGGAGGAAGGGGAGTGGCTTATTTGCAGTTTAATTTCCAGGTGGTGTTGAACCATCAGATTGGTTTATCTTAGATTTCCACAATGTCCTCATAAATTAAGCGAAAACACAGCCTATTCACAGACAACATTCTAATGCAATGAAATTTCAATACATTGGAATGTCACAAGTAAGAACTACAGAAGAAAGTAGCAACAATATAATCAGTCATGCATTAAAAAAGACCATGTTTTAAAGATGAGCTCATTTAATTTTTCTGACAAGTCTTGGTGATGCATGTCTGCTTGTACTAATATTCATTTTTATCTCATAACTGAGTCATAAGTGAGTCCATGTTCTTCAGAAAGATTTAAATATTAAAGGAAAGCTACTCAAGACATGGACATCTGAAAGGCAGGTCAAGGAGCACACGGAATAGCTTTGGAGCTTCACAGACCAGTATAAATATTTTGTAATACATGAGAAATTACTTTCTTTGGCAGCTCTTCACAGAAGCAAGTATGACTAATGTTACTGATATTTGAAGTGAAGGGAAGAAATATAAGAGGAAAACAAAATGTGATCAAGAAAGTCATCTTACTCTGTGTTTGCATTCCCAAGCATGCAAGAATATTAAAAGGAAGTCATAAAAAACCCAGGAAAAACAGCTCTATAACTTAAAAAAAAGAAAAAAACCAAAACAACAACAACCAAAAAAACCCCTCAAAAACCCAGAAACAACCCTACATTTAAAATTGTGGACAAGAGCGCGATTAGCATCATTGACATTGGATTCAATAACTCCATAAATATTCCTGGGATAAGCATCAAAAGGATCAAAACTAAAGATATAATGCATAGATCTACAATTTGTTAGCAGGGGAAAAAAAGGAAGTAAATTTTTGGATGCAGTAGGTTTTGCTTACTGCAGTGAGGAAAGGGAAAGACAAGACAATATCTTGATGTTTTGTGTTTCAAAGACAAGAACAATTAAACATCACAGCAAAAAACAAAGGAAGTCAATAAGGTTTCAGAAGAAAATTAGATCTGTTTTCCGTATGTCAGCTTTCTGGGACTTAGTGAAAGATACTGAAAACCAATAAAATATGAGATTTGACATGAGGAATATGAAAGATTGATAAATTTAATACTAATATATTTAGAAGTGGAGTTGAAATTCACATAAGCAATAGGGCTCATTCAGGAAGGACTTGCAGAATTAAATGAGACACTAAGGAATTGATATAAAGATAAAAAAGAGAACTAAAGAAAGACAGAGTGATAAAACTCCAGAGAACACAGGATATGATGGTGGAAAAAACAGTAATTTTATCGAAAATAGAGAAAATTAGAACTGATCATATTCTTAGAAGCCTGAATGGAAATAAGCCATTTGAGAGTGACAAGATAAATTTTGATGACTTAAACAGGGAGATAAGTTTATCTATATCATTAAGTAGTGTCTACTTTATAATGAGCCAGAAATATCAGTAATCTCAGAACACACTTTTCCTTGACTTTTTTGTTTGGGTGAATATTAGCTGTAAAAATGTAACACTATATTTTGAAACTATATGGTATGTAGTTAAGTGATGTTTTAATTGCCCTAAAAACCAGAAAACAATATTATTCAGAAGTAATTGACAACACGTCAATAAATTAAAGAAAAAATGTAAGCAACTGAAAAAAGAGAAATTATTTGCAAAGCAATGAGTAAGCAAAAGAATGAGTAAGAGATGAGCTCCCCTCAACACCCGGCCTGGGGTGCAGTTAAACTTGTACTAAGGGAGAGGTCTAAAATGCATGTTTTGGGACAAAGCAAGAAGTACCAATGTCTTAAATGGATGAGATGGCCAAAATCTCTCCTAGGTCTAGAAGTGTTCAAGAAAGACTTGAAAAATTAAGTTAGCAGGATTCCCCCATAAATATTTACAGATTTTTCTTAGCACCCCCCTGCACCCCGTCCCCCCCAAAAAAGAGTGTTTGAAAACTTAAGGAATTAAAGTTGCAAATTAATCTAATGGACACATAATCTCTTTCATATTGTTGATCTAGATTCTGCCACTAGGACATCAGATCAAAATAGCTTTTGCTTTCATTTTTTTTCCTCCATATAAATTTGAGTTACCCATTTTATGCAAGTCATTTGGAAAAATCAATTCAATTTGCTCAATTTGTAAAATTTGTAAATATATCCATATTTAAGTATTTAAGGATTAAGAATTTTGCGGGCGTTTGTGGTGAAGAACTTAAATGAACTTTTAATTAAAAACTTGAAGGTTAAAATACTATTGCAGTGTAGAGTCATAATGCTCAGCACCAGTTACATACAGTGATCAAAAAGATGACTTGAACAGTGAGTTACACTGAAAAGAACAAGTTTTGTTCTCACTTTTTAGCAAGAAGTAGGATGCTCAGCCTTGAAAGGCAAGCGTGTGTAGCTTTTCCATATATCCCTCTTGCTTTCTGTTTTTAAAAACTCACTTGATACTGTCTCTGGAACTGGACAATATTTGTTTTCAGTTTCAGTACATTGGATCATTTAGTTAAACAATGGAAGTAGGCAGTTCTGAAGATACAAAATAATAATATAAAGAAAAGCAGTGCTGTATTATTGAAACAAAAATAATATATATATGATATAGAAATAACAGGAAAAAGATATAAAGAATTTATAGCACATACTGAGTTTATCAAACAGGGCTGAAAAGATACAGAGCAATAAAGAGAATAACTGAATAGCAAATAAATAGATGAGGGAGGAGTTGCTTTGGGGTTTTTTAGTATTGTTTCAATAAACAAAGAAAGTTCTAGAAGAGATTATTTATTGTTTGTATTCAACTTTCCAGAAAACTTCCCGTCATTAAACTGACACTATCTCCACAGATGACCATTTTTTATTCATTCTTATTATTACTAATATACTTTTATTCAAGATAGTTTTGATTTGATGATCACAGGACATCACAGAAAAAAAATGGAAAATGAAAGTCATATGTGAGGAGATTTACAGAGAAATATTAAGGAAAATATAGCAAAGTCTCATTTGCAAATGAAATTTTTACCAATAACTTGGGCAATTCAGCTAGTCTGCAGGATTTGAAATTGCAGAACATAATTCCTGACAGCATTCCCTCTTCCTCAAACTAATAAACAGAGAGAGGCTGAGAACTGGCTATAAAGGGTGGGCTATTTTCTTTGCTTGTTTGCGTTGAGGAAACATTAGAATTTCAACTTCATAAGAATTTCAACTTCATAGAATATCAGCTAAGCTGAAGCCAGGAACATCTAAAGGGCAAGAGGAGAGAAAGAGGATGAGAAACAACAAGGAGTGGAAAAAAGACAAGGCAGTACTAGAACCCATAATTTGTAAAAAAAAAAAGTCTTTCCTCAGAGGAGACAAGAATAGTTTAAATTTACCTCATGTCAGGAATTGGTTATTAAAATTCAGAAGAATTCTTGCTTCTGAAGCTGCTTATGTTTTAAACTTGCATTTATCTGCTTGCAATATGGACCATTTTTTCTTCTGACATATTTATGCATTTTTTATGACTAGTGAATAGTATTTATATTTATTTAGCACTGAAGCAATTATGTGATGTGGGCTGATAAATAGTAAGAGAATATTTATCAAAACAGGAATGAAAGCTACTAGGCTTGCTTTTGTGTCAGCACAAATTATTTATTCTGTTTACAATTAATATTTTTTATCCTAGTCACCTGGGAAATCAGACCCAGCCACACATCAGTAGTCTCAATAGCAATTCTGAGAAGGAAAAATATCTCTCTCTGTGATTAATAGCTGCCAAACAGAAAATAGACTGTTTTGGACCATATTAAAATCTTTCTTTAAAAAATTTAAATATGTACAGATACAACATTTTCCTTCAGAACAATTGTTTAATAATTCTCGTTTACTTAAGGAATGTAGGTCTTGCTTCTCTTACAAACTGCACTAAGTATTATTCCTCATAGAAAGATGAGATGATCAGACACAGAAGTGGACTTAATACTTTTCTTAAGGTGTGAATAGACAGTTTCTGGTGGTCTCTGAACAAATGCTGTGGATTTCTGTAAGAAATTTTCTCTTAATTAGGTTTTGAAACTTCTTAACTTCACTCTTGTGACCAGTAACTGGATTCGAGGGAATGGAATGAAGCTTAGTCAGGGGAGGTTTGGGTTGGATATTGGGAAAAAGTTCTTCACCCAGAGGGTGGTTGGGCACTGGAACAGGTTCCCTAGGGCTGTAGTCCCAGCACCAAACCTGACAGAGTTCAAGAAGCATTTGGACTGCGGGGCTGTCCTGTGCAGGGCCAGAAGTTGTGATCGATGATCCCTGTGGGTCCCTTCCAACTCAGCTTATTCTGTAATTCTATGATATCAAATGACGTGAAGGTGTATTTGATTTTTGCCACAGTAATTGACTCTGATTTAGGTATGTTAGGAGCAGTCAACTGACATGATTCAAGTAAATTTTTAGGAATTTCTAATGCACTAAGTCACCATGACATTCTATGAAGGCAAAAGAAACAGAAAATTCTTATTTATCAAATAAGTGCAAAAATTAGTAAGCAGACGACATGAAAATATTTTTCTAAACCTTTTTTTTTTTAGGGGAAAACATCACGCGACCAAAAAACCCCAACTCTTTCTTTGATTTTCACAAATCTAAGAGAAAATACTTAAACTTTGCTGCATGGGAGGACTAAGAAGCTGATCTCTACTGTGTCTTCAGGTTTTCACTCCATTAATTTGCTGCTTCATGAGTGAGGCATTTAGAAATCCTTTCCTTGTCTTTCTAATTGAAATGAAAAGTACTGTCTCATGAACTCTTAATAGGATTAAAGGATCCATCATTCCCTCCTGCCTAGCTGGGTAATTGTACAGATGTACGTTAATTAGCTTTGTGTCAGTGCTTGCATCTTCCACAGGTTCTGGTGTGCTTACTGGCTGGGTAGTCTGTGTTCTGAGGTCCGAGAGGAGGCAATGGTTCACGTGAAGTACTCCGATTTTTACTCTAAACCTTAGAAGTAAAAAACCCCATGTTTAAAGTATGTTAATTCATACCTTTTCCTCATTTTCCTCAAATAAATAATTCCTAGCAAATAAACAAGACTTTATGTAATGTAAAGGTACATTTTAATACATGGAAATAGAGAGAGATGACCATATAATATTTATGGTTTCATTGTTGTCATTGTGATGGTGTAAGAACAATCAGTCTGTTAAAGCGGGTCACTTTCCCATTTTTAGGATTTTTTTCCTTATATATATATATACTCATGTTCATGCCTTAAGTTTGATCAAAGGCAACTAAAGAGGTAAATATGAGAATATACCAATACATCACTATATATCCATTCTTTAAAAGTAGCCACAAAAATGTATAAAAGGAAAACTAAGATGAGACTGAACATGTGTCATACTTCCACTTAGTACCTCTAAATTACATATGGTTTTTCATTTTGAAGGATATCCTGAGACAGGCTTGTTTCAGTTGGCACTGAAATTTTAATTTCACTCATAACTTGGGGTCAGATTTCAGGATCAATTCAAAAACTAAATACCTATTTATATACACTTCACATTTTTTTCTGAAGTTGCTATTTTGGATTACTTAGTTTGTATTTATTTCATCATTTAAAATAGGATTCTGATGACATAAAGTGCTGAGCAACATGGCCACATTTCTAAAAACAGTCAGGTAACTCCAGAATTAAAAAGAAGAATACTCTGAATTATCTTTATTTTTGGGAACAGGTCACAGATGAAGTGCTCAGAGTTCATCTTTTGGGGGAATTCATTATTTACTCAGCAAAACAAGTAATTTTTTACCTGGAATTTTAAGACTTTTTTTCTGTATTTGTTGTGTTTGATAATACTGGAACATTTGATGAAAAAGAAAGAAATTAGGCATTGGAAATTATTCTGTATCAGCTTTAGAAAACTGTACTTCAAAAATCTTCCCTCAAAAGACTGGAATCATTGGGGATCAAGTTCTTGAAATCTAGTTACATACTGCTCATTTCTGCTCTTTTCTGCTTGTTTTCTCCATTTACATTATCTGCTTTCACCTCCTATTTTGCCCCAAGGTTTTTTATTATTTTATTTCTGCTCTCACTCATAACCAGTGCTCAACATTTCACTATTCTACTTTCGTATGGGTGAGTTATATGTTTCACTTTATCCATAGTGAGCAACGCTTTTGAAAATAATGCTCACAACATCAGTTTTAGATCTCTGCAAGCCCTGTGGCTTGTAATATATACATAATATTACAGAAGATCTAGTCTGTACTTGGCAGGAAATTAATATCTGTTCAGCCTGAACCTGTACCTTCAGGAAGGGGTCTATCATGCATGGTCAATCTACAAACAGGGATATTTTTGTCCCAATAAGGAATTGTTTTTGTAAGGATTTATTCTAACAAGTAACTCAGGAGAAAATAATGCAGAACAACATATAAAGAGGATAATTTAAACTACATAAATTCACATGTGCATAGCATGAATTCAAAATGAAAGTATTCTTTACCTAGTTTTGGTTAGATAATTTAGGAATGAATAATAATACTAGTAATAAAGACTGTCTTCATGAAGAGGCATAGAGAAGCTTCAGTTATTCCTACCCTATTCCAAATTGACACGAGGCCCTACTGTTAGAAACTGTTAGAATTAAATGGCTGTTGTAGATCCCTTCCAACTGAAACAGTCTATTCTAAACTGCATAGTCACAGCAGTGTGATATCATGTCAGAGTCTTTTGTATCTGTCCCATCTCTGAACAAATCTACATATAAAGATTTTAAAATGTTCTAAAAAGTTAAGGATGGTGAAAGTCTTTCAGTGGAGTGAGTATATATTCACAGTGTCAAAAAAAGAAAGACAGTTATAAAGTGGATAAAAAACACAAAGCAGTACTAAGGTATTGAAATCTAATATTCATATTCACACAAATGCTAACTATAGCTTTATTCGCTTGATATAAACAGCAGGTCGAAGAGACAGGCCAATTTCAGTATATAGTATTGAAATGCTACACAGCTGAAAAATATTCATAAGCAAGGGGACGTTTTTGCCCAAAACCTAAAATATTTCTCAAAAAGCATAATAAGTAGGACCACTAAGGATGTATCTATATACTATTCATATCATCAAGATCAGAATTTCTCTCTGAAAAGAATAAAAAAAGAGGAGCCTTTTTTTATTAGTAGTATATGTGAAAAAAGGGAACCAAAGCACAGTGAGAAGAGTAGCTGAAAGGTGCTGATCTTTCACAAGTGATAACCTCATCAAAATGATTGTCTGACCAGAGGAAAGCAGTCACTTTCAGTTTTTCTGCATCACAGCTGTGCTGAGGGGAGGAACATTTCACCAAAACACTGTTCTCTGGCAGGAGGATACTGTGGTCCAGGTGAACACAAGGTGCACAATGGAACTTCAGGTGCAGCATGATGTAAAGGCTGAAGAGCTGATGAGGACAAAGCAGTGGTAGCACAGGGTTCTCTCCAGAAAGCCAGTTTGCCCTGATTGTTGATGCCTACAACAAACCTGCATTACATGACTACATAGTTATCTCTGCACAACCTGGTTTAAAGCTCATACACAAGTATGCACTGCAGCCATAGTGCATGGAAAGCCTCTTCACACTTAAATGAGATAATAACTGGAGAAAGATCAGTTTGCTGTAGTCTCTTTATCAGCATATGCTACCTGGAGATTAAAATTACACATGCATATATTCATTTAGCTTAGTATTCAGTAATGCTTTACTTAGAAAGGCATGAATACCAGACTACATGTATTCAAATAATTAAAGGAAGAATTGATTTGAGATCAATGGATTTTGCCTTTCATTCTCTACACTAATTTCTGAATTGAGTATTGAAGAAAAGGTCCTTCCTCCATGGCCTGAACAAGAAAAGATGACTTTTGGAAAAGACAGTCAGTAAGTACTGCAGCAATACATGATAAATGGTATGATGTGTGATCCAGGGCTTAAAGGCCTGCTAGTGCCCTCAGGGTGTGACTGAGTGATGTACCAGGGATTTTCCCATGTGCTTACTTTACTATGCCAGTTTCGCTCCTAAAGAAAGTTGGATGGTTAAAAAAAAAAAATTCAGCTACTCACCATTGCCTCACAGACACAGTCCTAATCTTGTTTGATCTATGTAGTCTGCTGACTATATCTCAGAGCTATTTGTATTTTTCCAATACAAACATTAAAGTTCTCATATGTACAATTACGGGCATGCAGGTCCCAACAGGATCAAAGCCTGTGGCTTGTTCATGACATAGAGCTACATTTGCAGCAGATTTCCTATTTTGGTTTACACTCTGAATCTTTTTTTGATAAAAAAAATGCATTGACCTTGAATTCTACAAAAAACAGTGCTTAATTCATGTATACAAATATGTCCCTTATATGTATTAATTTGTTATATTAAAAGTTTGTCAGATTCATATCTCTGAAATTCTATTTTTTCTGAATTATTAGGGTTTCCTCAGTATCTTGCTCTCTCACCTGTCTGTGGTGTTTCTAGTAAACCTGACATCAGCTTCATTTAAGATAAAAAGAGAGAGATTTCAGGAGACTTCTGGAGGGAAGTCTCCATAGAATTCTGGATCTATTCTGAACATGAGACAGTAGTTAAAGAAAGTGGAATCGGAAAAGTACAATTCATTTAGCTTATCCCTCTATAAAATTCAACTTTTTCTGTCAAAATAAGATACCAAAGAGAATGACTGTGACAGAAAAAGGATTTTTAAAAAAGCAAAAACAACAACAAAGCAAAAGTATTGTCACTGAACCATTAATGCCTGAATTTGCAAGTGACCGCTTTTGAGTGTACTGCCATGCTTATACTGATTCTATTTCAGATACATAACAGTAGCAGTGTTTAATTGACACATATTCTGCTGCAAACATTACTCCATTCATCCAAGAAATTATATGAGTCAATGTCAAAGTCCAGTATTAGTATCTTTAGTGCTGTAATTCATATGAAGGATCACTTTATTTTCCTCTATTTCCTCAATTTGCCAATAACTTCTAAATTAAGCTTCCACACAGGTAAATTAGATTATGCTCAAACATTTTCAACTCTCTTACCAGTGCCTCATATCACAATAAAAACACAGTTTGCAGCAATAAATGATAAAGGAAATTCTTCTAATCCTATTTGGCAGAAAAATTCCTAAAATATGAGAACAAAAGAGGTAGCCAGCTGAACTGTGTTGCCTCTTCACAGAAAAACAAAACAGAAACAGGTTTGAAGTGCACTTTGTTCTTTACACTGCAGGAATTTTTGCAACTTTTCTGAGGTTGACAATTTTGAAATATTCACACTTTTCTTGAAGATTGAAATACAAACATAGAACATGCAGTCTTGCAATTAATGGAAAATGGGAAAGAAAGTGGAGTAGGTCTAAAAGCATAAGCATGGATGAGAGGAAAAGGAGAAGGAGGAAGAAAGGAAGGAAATGTAGATCTAGTAGAAATACGCTATTTTTTCAAAGCAAGGAGTGTAATATGAATATCATTATGGCCAAAAAAGAAAGAGGACAAATGAAAAATAAACCTATGTGAGTGGTTTAACTTGACAGATTTTTCAGAAAAGTATATTAAGCAAGGAAGTGTGAAGACACAAGAACTGAAACCAATGAAATAGACTTCTAATTTGCTTTATTATGTCTGAAGAAATAACAGGATCTGATGTTATAAGAGATAACTGTATAACAGACAGTTACAATATGAATTTGTTTCATCTACTTCCACATTTTTACTTGATCTAGTTTTTGCACGGAAGCTAAATCCATTTCTCCTATCCATAATAATAATGTATCACTTTCTCAGTATTACTATACAATTTTTACTTCTATAAAATTAGAATTTTAACAATAATTTGTGTTCAAGATTATAAATAATTTGTGTTAACAGATTATAAATTTTCAATGTCTTGTTTTTTAGTTTTACTAAGTATGTTCTTGGATCTTATTCTACAGGTGAGAAAGAGCTATTAAAAGTAAGCAAAAAAAATTTACTATACTCCACTGAGCACCAGCCATTTGCCATCTCGTTCTTTCATGGTAGTGATTTTTTAAAAAAACTAAATAGCTTCATCAGTGTATTTTCATGCTTCATTCACACACTGCCACTGTTAATTGCCACTGACAACTCAGAGAAAATTACATAATGAAATATTTTCTGGGTTTGTTGTATTTTATCTAACAGCATTTCCTCCTTCTTTGAAGACAAACTAGCAACTTCACTCTGATGAACAGCCTACTGCATTAAGAATGATCCTGATTTTATGGAATAGCCTGTTTTGTCACTGAGTGGTTTTCCTGAACCATTACTGTTAATTTATGATTTAATATGTTGTATGAGTTGTTGAAATTGTATTGCAGTGTGGGTTACCTGTTACTTGATGAGTCCTGCAGACCTAGAGCAAGGGCCATAGTGAAAAAATTCTGAATGGACCCAAAAGAGACCTGGATTGTTCACTGAAATTAATAGAAAAGACTAAGAAGCTGCAGGGGGATGGTGGAGGTGGTGGAGGTAAGCCAAAAAGTACGACAATGTAACTAATTCTGCACAGGCCTTTTTCATATGTCCCATGACAATTCCCAGATTCTCACCAGCTGAGCACCTGAGACTTGCATCCGATATCTGTGTCCAATTCTCACTGCTTCGGAGGATGATGAGTGCTCTCCACCTTCCATCTTCTAGAAGTTGTATTATCAAGGAGGAAGAAAAAATTTCCTGAAACCTATAATCTAGGTATGTGTCATGGTTTGACACTGGCCCAACGCCAGTGCCCCCATGAAAATATATTTTCTTCAACTAACTACTGTGAGATGCGACCAGGAACAGAGCAGAGCAGGCTCAAACTTAGAAAGAGAGGGGAAAAAAACTTTATTAACCTACACTAAAATAACAGAAACACACAGGGAACAGAATGAAAACCTTCCAAACATTCATCCTCCTCCCACCCAATTTCCACCAAAACCTCAGTGAGACAAAAACCTTGGAAGCCTGATTAAGTTACCCCCACTCAGATAATCAGTTCTCAGTCCATCTGGGGAGAGAGGAGTCTCTCTTGTACCAGTCCTCCCCACAAAACACAGTTGAAACCTCCCATGTTTCCATGTACAGTGCTCTCACCACCGTCCATGGACCGAAACTGCTCGTAGGGTTCTTCAAGGATGCTTTGCCAAGTGCCAAAAAACCAACCATTTCTCATTTTTGGGACAACAGCCCCCCCCATTTTCTCATCCCCTGGGGCCGAGGGTCTTGAGAACAGAGCTCTTCTCCCTGAAGAGAGAGGGCACCACCACGCCCTCTTCATCTTCCTCTCTTCACTCTATTCTTTTATATGGTGTCATTACAGCAGGTCACTCTCTTGGCTCAAGCCATCACATCCACTTAAATGCAGTTTCATGTATTACAGGTCACTTAGTTCATCTATGGCTATGCAAGAGAAGTCCAGCTAAAAGTCACTCCATCATCTCTTCCCACCTTGGATTCTTCCCATCTTCCTCTTAACACCTCAGGTCCCAGACTGTCTCTCTTCTCTCTCAAACCACCAGCCAGGAGGACTAATGTTTCATAAAGTTTCCTTCACCCAGGAAAGGGTTAAAAGTCTGAGCTCCGCTGCCCTTAGGAGACTGAAATCTCACAGTGGCACTCCCACATGCTGGGCGTCTTCCCCTGCCCGCCACCTCTGCTGGCACAGGCTTGCTCGCTCTCTCTTCCTCTGGGGGGTGGGGGGAGGGGAAACAAAAGACATCTCGGTCTCTCTCCACCCCTCCCTCCTGCAGGAGCTGGCCTGGTTCCATTCCCTTCCACCTTCTCTCTCTCTTCAGGGCTCCAGCCTACCTCAGCCTGGGCCTCCATGGCTTCCCTCCCCCACCCAGCCTCTGGCCGGGCGGAGAAGAGATGTGCACCTCTCCTGCAGCCGGACTGGAACAAAAGAGAGCTAACTGTGGGAATTCTCTGCTTTTAACCCCGCGTGTCTTCAGAGGTGATCCATGTCTTCAGTGGTCACACCAGGTGTCAATATTTGAATCTTACCACTGATAGGTTTGACTAGAACTTCCCAAAACAACTCACTTCCTCTCAAACCGAGATAGTATGATGCAAACAAGCCTGGTGAGCAAATTCTTTTCATTAATTTCAGGATCACAGGCAAATGGATCATGGTAAAAGGAAAATCAGTTAAAAATTTCTGTAATAAAATTTTCCTCCTTTGCTGTGTTTATATTCAAATGTATTTCACTGGTGGCAGAGAGAACCTGATTACTACATGGGATGACATTCAGCCACAAAGAACAATTTAGTGCAATGTCATTCTCTCTCTAAATCACCATTAATTCAGAAAATATTATTAGAAATATTATATTGTTAAAAAAAAAAAAAGTAAGAGTATTAAATTCTTGAAGGAATAGACATTTTTTTACCATACATATATTTTACAACATATAAGCTTTGCAAAATAAGAAAATAAATAATTTGCCTAGCAAATTATACATTCGATAATAACTGTCAGATGGCCCTAGTTCTTATTTTAAGACCAAAGGGATGTACTAATGTTAAATATGTTTTTAGTTTTGAGCAAATAATTCTTAGTTTCTGGCAGAGTAATACGATTAGAGTAATATGCCCCTGATGTCAAAGCTGCATCTAACTGAACACTGCTTATTACTGTCAAGGAAAGCAGAAGTCAAATGCATATAATTTGTTTTAGCTCTGTCATCTAACACAGTATGGAATACAAAGTTAGTGACTAATGCGGAAAATTTAAATCACGTTATAAATAGCTTTTAAAAAAGTAAGCATAGTAAAAGCAATTTATGTATTGAACATGTACAGAACTTGCATTACTATCCCAGTTCTGTTAACCAAATAGAAGAGAATGTAATTACATGGAAATATGCCATTCACAGATAACTTTCTTCAACTTTTTTTATGTGAAGTTTGTAAAGGGATGCACAACGCAGGCATAGCCAATTTATATGTCAAAATTGTCACCATAATCTATTTGTATATTGGTACAATCATGAAAGTCCTAGCGTCAATAAAACATAAATCACATTTCCATCGATTTTCTTTGAAGTAAGGTTTCACAAGAGAAAATTTATTCTATCTGAACACAGTTATCTAAACTATTCCTGAAGAGGAAATCTGGCTTACATAGTTATTCCTTTATCACCTGTAGTTATAGAGCTTTTGTCACAGTTTGGCTGCCACAACCTCAGAACCGGGCCAGCCAGGAGTAGTGTGGCAGAAAAAATGGGGACAGGAACGATACCCGAAAGAGAAACCCAAAAAGAACTTTAATAAACAGAGTCAAAATAACAAAGGCCAGAAGCCACATGTGGTATGGGGTGATCTCAAAAGACCTGAACATGGGGGAAACAATATATAGGGTAAATCTGAGGGTAGGGGTCCAATCATAAAGAAGAACTAGAAACATGACCTTATATGTTAAACATGAACAACCAATCATTAACTGTAACTTGAAACACAACCTTATATGGAACAATTCTATTAACATAAGAGCTCCCAGCAGCCATTTCTCCTCACCTTAACTACAAAGGTTTATCCCACGGCCTTAAGTCTATGGATACCGCAGGTTGGCCAACTCCCACAGAATCACAGAATGGTTGAGGTTGGGAAGGACTTCTGGAGATAAAAGCTCACTTCTGAAACAGGACCAGCTAAAGCCACTTACCCAGGACCATGCCGAGAAGGATTTTGAAGGAAGAAGTCCCTCTAAGGAGGGAGGCTCTGCAACTTCTCTGGGCAATCTGTGCCAGTGTTCTGTCATTCTCAGATGGAAATTCCCACACTTCTCCTTGTGCCCATTGCCTGTTGTTGCTGAGCACCACTGAAAAGAGTCTGGCTGCTCCTTCTTTGCACCCTATCTTTAGATGTTTATGTACATTGGTAAGATCCCTTCTATTCTGAAGGCTGAACTGTACCAGCTCTGTCAGATCTGAAACTATCAGTATCACAGAAAAACCCAGAAGCTGCTGTGAAGGTACATGAACATCTTATTTCAACTCCAGGGGACTGAAAAATAAGACTGGGAAGAGCTGAAGAAGACCCTGAGGGGAAGAGAAGCGCCTTCTGCAGCAGTGGGCCATGAGCTTCTTGACTCTTACTCTGAGATAAAAGCACCTATATGAACTTTAGGTAAGCAGGAATCTCTCCTTTAGAAACCTTGAGAGTGTGGAGCTGACATATATGTGCACAGGTGTCTGAGGGGAAGCCCAGCGTAGGGCTTTAGACTTTAGGGCCAATGTAGAGATTGCATGCCAGCCTTAATAATAAAGTCCAAATTTGCACCTAGTTTTAGAATAAAGATGCTCTAGAGTTCCTGCCAAGCAATGAAAACTCACCTTCACTTTGGAAAATTGCTGAATGGTTTAAATTAAAATTGTTCTGTCACAGTATTTTTGACCAGCTCTGGTTATTCTTGTAAAATTTGCATACCCGTTGTTGACACCTAAACAAGTTTCATATTCAGCTTTAAATACTAGCTTCTGAATATTCACAGACTATGCATTTAAGAAGTTAAATAGATATTTCTTTATTACATTGCTCTTCACAATTATTGTTTTGCATTTGTAATTATATCCTATAAATGTGATTGCATGTATTTACACTAATTACACAATTATAGATAATTTCATGAATTATGGAAATACAAAAAGAGTGACTAAGCTTTACTGAAAGAAAAAAGTAAATCAGCAAAATAAAAATGGCCTTAAGAAAGCATTGAGAAAGTGAAAGGATTCTACACAACTTTTCTCAAATAAAGCATTTCCTTCCAAAATAAGTTAGTCTAATCCAGGCTATATAAATATATTGGCTGGCACACTGTTTAATTCTGTGACAATTTAATTCAATTATGTACCTATAGTCTGAATACATATATAGTAATCCTCAGTATGAAAATCTACTACTTCAAAACTTTAAAAAAACCTGAATCTATAGTTGGAAAGCATAGAGTTTATCACAATTCTTGTAGTCAATTGAATCTTCTCATAACAAACCAGAAGAGGGTGAAAAGTGACCCAAATTATCATGGTAATGCATCCTATACAGTAAAAGTGACAGCAATGTCTATAGGAACAAATACTGAAACGTGGGTGTCTCTGTTTGGGAGGAAGTGAGTTTTTTTGGGAAGTTTTAGTTAAACCAATCAGTGGTCAGATTCGAATATTGACACCTGGTGTGACCACTGGAGACGTGAGTCACCTCTGAAGACACACGGGGTTAAAAGCAGAGATTTCCCAGAGTTCACTCTCTCTCGCCCGTGGTAGCCCAGGGAGCGGCGCCGTCTCTGCCCCGCCCGGCCACATGGCTGGGTGGGGAGGGGAGCCATGGAGGCCCACGCTGAGGTAGGCCGGAGCCCCGAAGAGAGAGAGAGAAGGTGGAAGGGAATGGAACCGGGCCAGCCCTGCAGGACCGAGGTGTGGAAAAAACACCGAGGTATCTTTTGTTCCCCCCCCCCAACCCCAGAAGAGCGAGCGAGCGAGCCTGTGCCGGCAGAGGAGGCGGCAGGGGGGGGGATGCCCAGCATGTGGGAGTGCCACCGTGAGATCTCAGTGCCCTGAGGGCAGCGGAGCTCGGACTTTTAACCCTTTCCTGGGTGAAGGAAACTTTGTGAAACATTAGTCCTCCTGGCTGGTGGTTGGAGAGAGAAGAGAGACAGTCTGGGACCTGAGATGTTAAGAAGATGTGGAAAAGCTGAAGTGGGAGGAGATGATGGAGTGGCTTTTTTAGCTGGACTTCTTCTTGTATAGCCATAGACTGAACCAAGCTGCCTGTAATACATGAGACTGCATTTGGGTGGATGCTATAGCCTGAGCCAAGAGACTGACCTGCTGTAATGATATTATATAAAGGAGTGAACAGAGGAAGATGAAGAGGGCGTGGTGGTGCCTTCCATCTTCAGGGAGAAGAGCTCTGTTCTTGAGAAAACCCTCGGCCCCAGGGGATGAGAAAATGGGGGGGACTGTTGTCCCAAAAATGAGAAAACCCTCGGCTCCAGGGGATGAGAAAATGGGGGGGACTGTTGTCCCAAAAATGAGGCATGGTTGTCTTTTTCGGCATTTGGCAAAGCATCCTTGAAGAACCCTGAGCAGTTTTCGGTCCATGGACGGTGGTGAGAGCACTGTACATGGAAGGAGGATGTCACGATGGCAGAGTTTCTCCAGGCGGTGCCATGTGTGACAAAGAAACATGGGGAGTTTCAACCCTGTTTCGTGGGGAGGACTGTGGTACAAGAGAGACTCCTCTCTCCCCTGATGGACTGAGAATTGATTACTTGAGTGTTGGTAACTTGATCGGGACTCCAAGATTGTTTATCTCACTGTGCTTTGGTGAATTTGGGTGGGAGGAGGAGGAATGGTTTAAAAGGTGTTCACTCTGTTTCCCTGTGTGTTTTTGAGTTTAGTTTGTAGTTTAATAAAATTATTGTTTTTCTCTCTTTTTCTAAGTTTAAGCCTGCTCTGCTCTGTTCCTGGTCACATCTCACAGGAGTTAGTTAAAGAAAATACATTTTCATGGGGACACTGGCATTGGGCCAGTCCTAAACCCTGACAGTGGGATCGCATCCAGCTGAGAATTTTTTCCTCAGTTGCATTTACAGGAGACTTTAACCATAGACCATGGAAAATGGTATACTGAGTGGGGGCACCTGGCCAGCCTACGGTGGGAAGAGTGGGGTCATGGGAATTCGTATGCTGATAGAACCATCCTATATTTGGTCAAGTTTCTAGTAGTTCTCAGTTGGCTCTGTGCCTAGTTCATATAAGGTCAGGTTCCAAATTTAGCTTCATGATTGGACCTTTGCCCTCAGATGCTCCTATACCTGGCTGCGTTTGCCACGCCCACGCATCTTTGGTCTTAGTCTCTCTGCGGTTTTTACGTTTGTTATTTTCATTATTTAAGTTTTGTTTTCTGGGCTAGACCATTGTTTCTGTTCTTATTCTGCCAGCTCCCTCCAACCAAGCCGAGCAAGGGGATCAAAGTGACCCATAAACTGTGATACTGAAACAAAAGCTTCTAAACTGCAAAAGAATGAGTTTGCAGCAATAACAAGAAACCACCAAATAATCAAGTCATTTATGTCCTTTTGGACCTAAGAAAATAGCATAATATCAGAATATCAGAGAAGACTCTTTTCTGAATATCCAGTATTTCTTTTCATGCACTTGCCTTGCACCAACAACTGAGTTGATCAAAGTTAAAAATCACATAATGGCGTAAGTGCAGTATGTACATCTACTCTTCTCCAACTAGATTAAAGGATATAATGGATGTAAATAAATTGATCCCAATGTTGCAAATATTTATGCATATGCTTAATTTTTTATTTGTACTTACATTATTGTATTTTACTACAAGATGTCCAACATAAATGCTTAAACCTACTCCTGATAATAGTCTTATTTTATGATACCATAACATTAATTTCTATATATTTTTATAATACAAAGATCTCACATAAGTGTACCAGATATCATTTGAATTTCCACATTTTTCATATGGGTTAAGTGAGCATGGATAGAGACATTATAGAAATAATGCAGCAGATAGCTTGTAATTAATTATTACAGATAGTTCATACTTGATAATGTGCTCTGTGCAGCCTATAACTACATCAAAAGAAAGTGGTTTAATTTCATATTGAAATTTTATGTGCCACACCTGCAATGATTTTGATAGGGAGCAAATGTAGAGTAACACACTCTATATTTAACTCAGACTCTATATTTATAACATGCCCTTTTTTAATATTACTGGTTTTTATGGGTTTTTATGGTGTTTCAAAACCAAAAACTGATAGCAGCATATTCCACATGCATGGGGCTACATAATATGCAAAAAAGTTTGAATCCTTTTTAAGATATTGGAGCACTAGTGATTGCAAATAGTATGATCACAGAAAAACAAAACATTGAAAACTTGTACTATAGTATTTTAACAAGATGTCACCACAATTCGCTGCTTTCTGTATGGGAAAAGCAAGGTCAGGTCAGGAAAAGTAATACAGGTGTATTGAAACACACAAATAGCACCTGTAGGCGATAGTAGAAATAGTGCTGTGGAAGGTTTAAAACTGGAAGGAGGAAAATGTTGTCATTGAAGCAAGAAGAAAACTCACAAGTGATGCACTATACTAGCAAAAAAATTGATTTGCAGCAGAAGTGAATAGAAATTCACTGAAAGAAATAAAATGCTAATCTAGAAATAGAAAATAATTTTGGTGCTGATGGTTCATCTAAAGTTCAGATGCATGTCAAGTCTGCAAATGCACAGTCTCATAGCTGTACCAATTACAGGAGTACAAAAATACAAAATAATCTTGTTACCAAGTATGACCAAGTATCTTCACTTCTGTTCCTTTATTCCATTCAATATTTCAGTTCAGCATTATAACTTAAATTGGCACTACAGTAAGCCCACACTGATTTATCATTTCAAGAACCCTCGATTCTATACAATTCATAAACTTCAGTCAATATAGTAGCAAGCTTAAGGAACAAACACGTGGCCTACCTTAAATAAGTCATCTTAAGGGATTATATAGTATATATAATTAGTTTATATTATTATATGTATTATTATATTTATATTCTGAAAATTAGCAGTTGGCAATAACTACCTTCTAAAGGAACATTTATTTAATTGTTAGGTATTACTAATAAAAACTTTAATTAATATTTGGTCTTTGATTTTTATCTTCGCTGTATTAACTTGAGTCTCAGGAATATGAACTGTGACCCTACAATAGCATTTCAAGAAGACATGGCATAAGATTACTCTGCATGTCCTTAGCTTACAGTTAGTCTGTAGAAACCGTATTTTCCTTATCTCACACTGAAATAAATGGGGATCTTGCTATCAATACTTGTGCAAGGTTAATTGGTTTTGTAATTCCTGTGGCAAACATTTTAGTTCTGAAGAAGAGTCCAAGTCATCTGGCATTGAAAAGTAACAGGTATAAGTTTTCATATGTGCTGATATAGTAGGAATTTAAAAGTGGAGGCTAAGGAGATGGAGAACAACAGGACTCTGGCGAGCGAACAGAAAGGCTTTTCAGAAGGGCTTAAAATAATCATAACAAACAAGCTTTCAATGGCTCTGTCACGGTTTGGCGCTGGCCCAATGCCAGTGCCCCCATGAAAATATATTTTCTTTAACTAACTGCTGTGAGATGCGACCAGGAAGAGAGCAGAGGAGGCTCAAACTTAGAAAGAGAGGGAAAAAAAACCAAACTTTATTAACTTAAAAACTAAAATCAGAAACACACAGGAAACAGAATGAAAACCTTTTAAACCATCCCTCCTCCTCCCACCCAGTTTCACCAAAGCACGGTGAGACAAAAATCTTGGAGTCCTGATCAATTTACTAACACTCAGATAATCAATTCTCAGTCCATCAGGGGAGAGAGGAGTCTTTCTTGTACCACAGTCCTCCCCACGAAACAGGGTTGAAACTTCCCATGTTTCTTTATCACACATGGCACCACCCAGAGAAAATCTGCCATCGTGACATCCTCCTTCCATGTACAGTGCTCTCACCACCCATGGACCGAAACTGTTCATAGGGTTTTTCAAGGATGCTTTGCCAAGTGCAGAAAAAAAAACCAAAACAACTATGTCTCATTTTTGGGACAACAGTCCCCCCCTATTTTCTCATCCCCTGGGGCCGAGGGTCTTCTCATTTTTGGGACAACATTGCCCCCCCATTTTATCATCCCCTGGGGCCGAGGGTCTCGAGAACAGAGCTCTTCTTCTCTCTGAAGACAGAGGGCACCACCACGCCCTCTTCATCTTCCTCTCTTCACTCTATTCTTTTATATGGTGTCATTACAGCAGGTCACTCTCCTGGCTCAAGNGGCACAGGCTCACTCTCTCTCTCTCTCTCTCTCTCTCTCTCTCTCTTCCTCTGGGGGGGGGGGGAACAAAAGATATCTCCAGTGTTTCTCCACCCCTCTGTCCTGCAGGGGCTGGCCCGGTTCCATTCCCTTCCACCCTCTCTCTCTCTTTGGGGCTCCGGCCTACCTCAGCCTGGGCCTTCATGGCTTCCCCTCCCACACCCAGCCTGCGGCCGGGTGGGGAAGAGACGGTGCTGCTCTCCAGGCTGATGGGTCAGAAGAGAGTGAACTCTGGAAATTCTCTGCTTTTAACCCCGTGTGTCTTCAGAGGTGACTCACGTCTTCAGTGGTCACACCAGGTGTCAATATTCAAATCTGACTACTGATTGGTTTGACTAAAACTTCCCAAAAAAAACTGACTTCCTCTCAAACCGAGACAGGCTTTTAAAAGAGTTTGTGCAGAAGCAGAATAATGGTGTTCACCAGGGTATCATGGCATTTTCTTCAAGTGGAAGAAATTTACATTTAATGAAGGAAACTAAAATATTGCTTGGTTCAAACTTAGCCTGACTTTAATAAATCATCAACACTGTTTCCTGGGAATTCTTTAGTGAAGTATTTTTCTCCCTGTAAAATGTCTCTATTCTCTAAATCAGTCTTTCGCCATAGCGTATTGGCTTAAATTATCTTCTGTCAGAACAAGCAGGGTTTTGAGACAACACTGCCTATTAGATTTCCTCCCAAAACTGTTTTGCTTTCCTTCCAACTCTCAGCCCTGCATCTTCTGCCTCTACAATTAATGCTGACTGGGGAGTCCTGGGACTCATAAGGCCATAACTTGAGTGAGCCATATACTGAAATCAGCTCTAGGACAACAGTAATATACTGGCTCCTGGCTCATATGCAGATAAATAAGTAAAGTCCAGTTCAATGATCACACCAGGTGTATGACTGGACTGCCTAAGGCTTGCCCTTGTTTTGCTTCAGATAATGAGCTCTGGCTGTTCAAAAAGGAAGTCTGAAAATTAAAAAAAAAAAGGCTGCAGTGGAGTGTCAGTTTCCTGGAAATGTCTGTTATTCCACTGTGATACACAAAATGGAAAAAGAAAGACAAAAAAAGACATCTAAGTCTATCCACCACCCTCTCCCATATATAGACAGGATTCCAATCCTGAAATGTATTTAAAAAACCACTGGGGGCAAGAAACTAGAAGCAATACTGCCAGATTCTGAAAACAGTGAAAATGTGTTTAAGACTAGTAGTTCAGTAGTTACCAAGGCACTGATGGCTAAAATGTCCAGAGCACTACTGCTGCAGAATAGAGATCATCACTGAGCTGAGGATTTTGGTCAGTGGGAGGTGTCCCTGCCCATGGCAGGAGGGGTTGGGACTAGGTGACCTTTGAGGACCATTCCAACCCCTTAATGCTCTATGATTCTATCTACTGCCACAAGCATCAAAATACTACTACCTCAATCAAGAAGCTCAACACAAAGACGGGAAGTTTGCTCGTAGTGTAGCTCTTCATGCTTCAGGTACAGAAATGCAAACTTGTCTAATACTGTGTTCATGTTATGTTTGCAGACAGCTAAGTATTATATACCTCAGTCTTTAAAGTCCATGCCTTTTGAGAGAGTTTCAGATGTAAATGATGGATAAAAGCACTTGCAGTTCTCTAGTATAAATGGGCAAGTGATAGTATTTAGAATTACTCATTTGGACAAATGAAACATAATATTTTACTAAAGTGAATGCAATGGCACAGATGGAGGACCAGCTAAAGCTGTGATCTAATGCTTGCTTGGTGAAGAACTGGCTGAATGACAGAGCTTAAGGGGTTGTAGTAAATGGGGCTACACCTGGTTGGCCACTGGTCACCAGCAGAGTTCCACAGGGTTCAATTCTAGAGCCAGTTCTGTTCAGTGTATTTGTCAATTATCTCAATGCAGGAGTTAAATTCACCATTAGCTAGTTTGCTGTTTGAAACCAAGCTGGGAGGTGCTGTTGGGTCTCCTGAGAGATAAGAGGCATTATCCCTCCTCTTATCTCCATGTGGAGATAAGGATATCCCTCAGAGGGGTCTAGATAGATTTGAGCATTGGGCAAACCTTAATGGGATGAAATCTAACAAGACAAAATGCTGGATCCTGCACCTGGGAGGAAGTAATGCTGAGTGCAAGTACAAATTGGAGGGCAGCCCTGCAGAAAGGGATCTAGGAATGCTGGTTGGCAGCAGGCTCAGTATGAGCCAGCCACGTGTGTCCAGGCAGCCCAGAGGGCAAACTCCATCCTGAGGGCATCAAACACGGCATCATCAGCTGTCAAAGGAGATGACTATCCTCCTGTATTCAGGCTTGGTGTGACCTCACCTCGAGTACCTGTGCAGTTCTGGGCCCTGCAATTCAAGAGGGATGTGGAGTTCCTTGAATAAATCCAGAGGAGACCAACAAAGCTGGTGAAAGGGCTGGAAGGCATATCCAAAAAGGAGCACCTAAGGACTCTGGGCTTGTTCAGTTTGGAGAGAAGGAGGCTGAGGAGTGACCTCATTGCTTTCCACAGTTTTCTGAGGAAGGAAGTGGAGAGGGAGGTGCTGACCTCTTCTTCGGATCTAATGATAGGATGTGTGGTAATGGCTCAATGTTGTATCAGGAGAGGTTCAGACTGGACTTTAGGAAGTATTTCTTTATTGAGAGGGTGGTCAAACACTGAAGGAGGCCTCACAGAGAGGTGGTCGGTGCCCCAAGACTGTTAGAAGTGACTACTCTCCTCCACTGGGCACTGGTGAGGCTGCATCTCAAATCCTGTGTTCAGTTTTGGGCACTTCACAGACATTGAGATGGTGGAGATTTTCCAGAGAAGAGCAGGGGAACTGAGGGTCCAGAGCACAAGTCCTTTGAGGAGTGGCTCAGGGAGCTGGGAGTGTTTAGGCTGGAGAAAAAGAGGCTCAGGGGAGACATTCTCACTCTCTATTACTGCTTGAAAGGAGGGTTTAGCTAAGTAGGGGTCAGGCTCTATTCCCAAGCAACAAGAGTTAAGACAGGAAGAGATGTCATCAAGTTGCACTGGGGGATATCTAGATTGAATTTCAGGGCAAACTTCCTCACCAAAAGGGTTATCAAATACTAGAACAGGCTGTCCAGTGTAGCATTTGAGTCCCTGGGTGGGCAAGGATAGGTTGGATTCAAGTCTACACAGAGACCCTCAGCCAATGTCATTCAGCCCTAAATGCAGATATATCATTGCCCAGAGAGCTGGACGGTGCTAAGACCTCAACGAATCACATGTGTAAGCTAGGGAAATTTGAGCTCCTATAAAGGGGGCTGCAGGAATAAACTCGAGCTGTTTGTCACAAGGACCATTGGAGTGTGTGTTGTCTCTGTCTCCGACCCACACCCCTCCACGTTACACGTGGAGACCGCATGTGAGGAACGGACATCAGCCATAATAAAAACTGTGGACTTTGTGGGAGAGACAGGACAGCCGTTAGGCTGTATAAAAATACAGTGACGGATTTTGTTGTGAGTGGCGGAAGATAGCTGCAAAAAGGCTGCTGAGACAGCGGAATGGCGACGGATTTTGTCGCGGGTGGCAGAAAATTGCTGCAAAAAGGCTGCTGAGACAGTGGAACAGTGGCAGAATACAGCCACGGGAAGCAGAATATGTGTTGGAAACAGCCCCTGGGACTGCAGAGTGCGGTGGAATTTTGCTGCGGTCAGCGGAATTGCTTCAGGATGCCAGCAGAACAGCGGAGAGTGCTGCAGAAGATGGAAGAGTGTGGCATGTGGTTTCAAACCCCATTTTGTGGATCGGAATCTCATCCAGGAACATGGGACTGCAGCCTCCCCTCCAAGTATGGACTTTTCTTTTTTACATTATAAAACTGTGGAAGCTTATGGAACAAGATTTAAAAGCCACTATAGACATTACAAAATCACAGAGACTCATTTCAGACTGGCTGGGTCAGTTAGAAGCCAAGAAAAATGCAAAAGTAGCTATTAAAATGCTGGTGGCGGTCGCTCAAAATGGCAACAAGTACATGGCACAGGAGACACTCACCCAAGATGGCAGAGAAGCCAGCAGCTCCAGCATCAGCGCCTGAGACTGTGGAGTGCCGCATATCACCGCATCCGCAGTCAGGCCTCGAGAAACCTGGGAGGCACGGAGGCAGCCTTCGCCGCGATCTGTGCCCGAGAGACTGGGAAATCCGACTGGCGTGGGCAGTGCCCAGGACCACAGCACATCGCATCATGGTGGCTGCGAGCAGCCTCAGACTCCAGCAGGGTGAGGCAGGACCACCCACCCACCGCCACCGACGTTGGCTGTCCCTGCATCGCAAGCGGCTCCGCCTGTGTTGTTGTTGAGATGGTCATAATAAGCAGAAGAACATTGTACAACTTCAGAAGGCCTCAATAAATCTCTTTATTCTCACAGCCAGCTCTCTTTACATTCTCACAAAGTTTACACTTATTCATTGACCACTGTATATCAACACAGCGCTCATTGGTAAAAAATATCTCCACCACTCTGGTTACCACGAAAACAACCTTGGAAGGATTCCTTTCCACAACTCTTATCAGCGTCTTCTCTAAGGAACTTTTCCTAGCACACAAAACAGCTGTCACCCCCTACTATAATTCCCCCTTTTGGTTTAAAGCACAAACACAAATGCTAAGGATTTTTGCAGGGCCCTTTGCAAAAATCCGAGCAGACAAGGGAGACACAAAACAATGATGACAACCACCGGTGAAATCAAGAATCCATCTTCCAACAATACCCCAAACCATCCAACAATACGCAAACTTACAAGGAAACCACTCAACCATTCCCATCCTTCATCCACCTGCAAATGATCAACTCTGTCCTTTAAATCTAAAATACTCCCCTAAACTAACCCACTGTGATCTGACAAACCCATACAACACATGCCCTCAAAGTCCTGACATCCATAACTATACACCAACAATAAAGAATACATCAACAAGGCCCATAGAAAATGGATTTTTAAGTGCTGTTACAGACCCCACAGTTCTTTAATGACACATTTATGGCAGAATGATACCTTCAGTTTTAGTTAAATAAATAGTCCTCTACACATAGTTACATTTATGGCCAAAAGACCAAGTTATCTGTCCAGTCACCAATTAGAACTAAGTAGCATCCACTTGACTTTACAACTGGCTGCTGCTATCATAATGGGCAACTAGCCTAGTTGTTTAAGATGTAGAGTTTTAGCTACTAATTCAATACCCTTATATAAAAGTAACACCTCTCCCCCAGGTACATTAAGTTCCTCTAGTTTGGGACAGTAAGTGATATATAAAGGGAGATGGTACAAGACGTATTACTCAGTACTGCCAACCTATCTGTAGAGGAGTACAAAGAACTAAAGCAAATGTAACATCCACCAATTTAAATTTGGGTTTTCAGCAGAGTCAATATCCCCATTTACTTTGCCCTAAATTGTCATCAGTCTCACTTGAGGTGGTTCCCAGTACATTCCCTTGTTTTTTGAACCTGAAACACCATGACCATGCTTGAAAATTGCTTGGCCTGTTGGGTATGGAGAGTACCAGTAGAATGATCAACACCCCGAATACTGAAAAACATTTGCAATTTTTGTGAAACATATGCTGGGCCATTATCTGTCTTTATATGTGTTGGAACACTTTACAGTACCAAATTCAGTTATTTTTGTATGCTGATGCCACGGTCGTGGCTGGCTCAGAGGTTGTTAGTCTCTGGCAGCAGACTGCGGTTGCTAGGCAATGTGGTTTAGTGGCAGCGGCAAGTTTAAATTGCAACAGATGCGCGGCTCAGCTCCATTGAAAGGGGTTTGGCTGTGCTGTTGCTTCCCCCCGCTGCTGCAGGAGGCAGAAATGGGATTTTCAGTAGCTCCATATGTCATTGTCTCCCGCACACTGGGTCCTCCCAGTCCCGGTGCAGCTGTTCGGGGCTTCCCCAGATGGCAACCATGCATGCGCACTCAATGCAGGCGACAGAGGAGCCGCTGCAGGACCCGCGTGGTGCTGTGATGTGGCTGCAGGCAGCTCTGATTCTCCTTTCACCCCCCGCTCTCTCCTGTCCCGTTCCATTCTCCACTCTTTCAAGGTCTCAAAGAGCAGCCTCCAGGTTATAGCCAAACCTACAGCAGTTCTATCCCCTTTCGATATCACTTCCCACAGTCTGTCTAAACTTCCTTCCATGTTCCCACACCAAAAGCCGTACTTAGATCAGTTCCAAAATCCCGTGACCTGGCCCCCAGTTTTCAACAAAGCCTTCCAAGTAGACAAAACAGTCTGGTTTTCGCTCGACAAATTACCATTGCGTTCCCAGTGGCTCACCTGCATCCCAGGTGTCAATTCAAACTGGTCCGGACCTGCAGCTTTTCCCACTGCTCTCAGCTACACTGGGCACCATCTCCAACTGCAGCTCGCCCTGCAGTTCATCTCGTCACCGGTCAGCAGAGCCTTGGCCTGCACAAGTGCTGCCCTCACAGGCTGCTGGTGGTCCTTGCCCCCTTCGCCGGAGCACTGTGTGGCCCCTCATCACATCGGAGTCACCATATGTTGTTGTTGAGATGGTCATAATAAGCAGAAGAACATTGTACAACTTCAGAAGGCCTCAATAAATTTCTTTATTCATTGATCACTGTATATCAACACAGCTCTCATTGGTAAAAAACATCTCCACCACTCTGGTTACCATGAAAACAACCTTGGAAGGATTCCTTTCCACAACTCTTATCAGCTTCTTCTCTAACAAACCTTTCCTAGCACACAAACCAGCTGTCAGACCATACTATACACCGGTGCCACAAGTGCCTGAACCATCACCAGAGCCTGCGGCACAGAACACTGTGTCTCATTGCATTTGCAGCCGAATCCAAGCTGCCATGCTGCATCCTCAGACCAGAAAAAGAAGAATGTTTATTCCACCACAACAGCTCCTCTGAGGCTTTCTACGCCTCTAGTCAACAACTGTGAGTCAGCTGGGACTGGGGCAAGTGGCTGAGGCCGGGATGGCCCTCCTTAGTGGCGTGCCCCCTCTCGGCCCACCCTCTACAAAACGGAGCAGCGGCGACAGAAATGGCAGGGGGGGCGTGCGGAGCTGCAGGGATGCAGTGCTGCAGCGGCGGGAACGCCATATCGAGGAGACACCTGCAATTGCTTGGCGCTCTGAGCCAGCCCCAGC
>VZSE01000439.1:0-20301 GCA_013398275.1 Promerops cafer | reverse complement strand
GCACACCCAGCTCTGGGCTGCAGCGCCGTCCCCTCCCCCACTGCGGTGTGCACAGCCCAGCCCTCACCCAGCCCCGCACTCATCCCGCACCCATCCTGCATCCAGCCCTGCTCCCATCCAGCATCAAGCCCTGCTCACATCCCCTGCCCTTCCCACACCCATCCTGCACCCAGCCCTGCTCCTATACCGCACCCACCCTGGTCTCATCCTGCCCCAAAGGTACCGGGGGTGCTCGCAGGGATGGGTGCAGGATGGGAGCAGGGCCGGTGCTGCTCTGGGGAGGACCCAGGCGCCTGGTACTCCCTGCACCCCACGGCCACCCCCGGGGCCAGCAGGGCTGGGACGGGACGTCCCCCCAGCCTGGCACAAGTCGTGCCTCAGTTTGCCCACCCGGGAGCACGGAAAGCCGAGGACAGGGGGAAGAGCCGAGGGGCAGAGCTCGCCTTTGACCTGGGCCTGGGGGGACCGTCCGAGTGCTCAGCCCCTGCCAAGTCTGCCTCAGACCGCGGGTGGGGAGCGCAGGGCCGGGGGCTCCTCCATCCCCCCTCCCCGGCGTTGCCAGAGCAGCGGCTGGGAAATTGTGCTGACAGCGGCAAAACCGGGCGGCGGGGGCGGGGGAGCGCGGGCGCACGTGCTCGGGCTGATAACGGTGCGCCGCGGGGGCTGCGGGAGCCCGGGCTGCCCGGCCGGGGGGGCCCTGCGCGGCAGAGACCCTCCCAGCCCCCCGTCTTTGAGGCCGGGGATGCTGCGGGCGGCGCGGGGGAGCGGGCAGGCAGGTGAGAGGAGGCAGGAGAGGGCAGGCAGGAGGGAGCAGGAAGGAGGGAAGAGGCAGAATCAGGCAGGAGTGGGCAGGTAAGAACGGGCAGTGTGCCGGGCAGGAGCAGGTAGGAGGGAGCAGGAGGGCAGCGTGGCGGGCAGGGAGAAGCTCACTGAGCCCACAAGGCTGGGGTACAGTGATCCGCAGCACCCCTGGAGTGCTGTCACCAGCCTGGCCCTGTCATGCAGGGTCCCATCGATATGGTGGCTTCTTCCCTGCCTCAGTTTCCCCACCAAGGTGGGAGACCCCTCCCATCAGCCACAGCCTGACAGAACATGCCCACTGTGGGCTGGGACCGGGCCATGCCGAGCACCCACCACCCAGCACCCTGCAGCACCCTGGGGGTCCCACGCTATTGCTCTTGGCCCATCCTGGTCCCCCTTAACGAGGACCAGAGCGACCTTAACAGTGAAAGTGAGAGGCTGCCAGGCCTTATCAGAGAGTATTTACAGCCGCTGTGTTCCCAGTTAGACAGTCAGGTGACTGCGGCTGCTGGGGACCCAGACACTGGGGTCAAGGTCGCCGGTGGAGGGGCAGGGGGTGGGAGAGGGGCAGCCACCTCCCGGGACAGCAGCTGGACACGGCATGGCCAGGGAACCTGCCAGCATGGCACCCCAGTGAGGCGCACCAGCGGCACGTGGGGACCCCGTTGCAGATGCTGTGGGGGTCCTGGTCCCTGCCTTCAGCTTGGCTACTGTAGGGCTCCTAGTCCAGCTCCCAGTTCAGCCCAGTCCAGGATACTCCAGCCCAGCGTGACACTACACCTCCAGCTGAGCCAGCACAGGGTGTCCCCAGTTCAGCCCAGTATGCAGCAACCCCATGCCAGTCAGTACAGGGTGCCCCCAACACAGCATACAGCACCCCCGTTCAGCCCAGCGTGGCCACGTCTCAGCCCAGTACATGACACCCCATTCCCTCTCCGGGTGCACGGGACACCCACAGCCCCCAGCCAGCACCCTGGGCCCCCCATTCCCAGCAGAGCACCCACCCTTCCCAGTGCCCCGCTGGGAATCGGTGGTGCCAGGCCCTCCTGGGTCCCTTGCTGCCCTGGAGCGGGCGAGTCACGTGCATGGGCACGGGTGCTGGCAGCACACGTGCTCACACACCAGGAGACACGGCTGGGCAGGCAGGTGCTGGCCGCACACGCGTGTGTAACCTCGTATGTGCCCCATGCCAGCCCAGGGTCTCACCTGGGCCCTAGGGCAGGGTCTGGCCCTGGCTATTCCCTGCTGGAGGCTGTGCCCTGCTTTCCCCCAAAGCCACGAGGGCCTGGTAGTCCTGCCAAACCCCTTCCCTGGGTAGTGGGGGAGGTCACGAGCCCACCCTGCCTCAGTTTCCCCAGTGACACCCAGCATATCCCACGGACGGCTGGGCAGAGCGTGTGCCCACCATGATTCACAACATTGGCACCTGATTTGCTGGCACCGCCAGCACCGCAGTGGCCTCTGTGGTGTCACTGTCTGTCCCTGGGCTCCGGCCAGTACCAGGCAAAGAGCCACCAGTCCCACACTCCCCCTGCCATGGTGCTGATGAGGGTGGGCTCACGGGGCCGGGGGACATCACCTGGTGCTGTGGGCATGGGCAGGAGGTGCTGCCAGGAGGGGACCAATATCCTCCTACCCCCACACACCTGGGTAGCCTGGTGTGGCCAGAGGTGGCCACGAGACCCTTGATCGCCCCTGGGGCTGCAAGTCACAGACCCTCCTGTCTGTGAACCAGCCCTGTGCAGCAGCCCAGCCCTCACCCGGGATCACACAGCATCTCCCCTGGCTCCTCACACACCTGGGAGTGCTGGGGGGTGGCAGGGTCTGTGGGGGACCCCAGCTGCTAGCAGGGTGTCTGTGCCAGCATGTCACCAGCCAGGGACAACAAACCTGCCCAGGTAAAATACCTACATATGAGCTTCCCCTTCCCAGCATGCGGGGAGTGACATGAGCTGGTGGTGAGGACGATGGCTTGGGACCCAAACTGAGACCTGCTGCCTGCACTGCACACCGTGACTCAGTTTCCCCCTTTTGACTGACAGCTTTGAGAGCAGGTTTGACCCTCCTTGCTGCAATGAAAGCAGCAGCAAGTCCATGGGACCCCCAGGCAGGGGAAGGGCCAGGACCAGCATCCCCTCAGGGCACAGCAGGAGCTGCCCCCACCAACTTTATTGCTGTGCCCTCCTCAGCGGGCCTCACTGCCCTGTCCCTGCTCTGGCATCAAGGGATTGGCACCGTAGTCCATGGCAAATGGGCACTGCTGGACCTCTCCCAGCTCCAGCCCTTGGGGATGCACCAGGAACAGGCTGCCCCTTCCCTGCCCAGGCTGCCCACCCGCTCCTCTCAGCTAGGCGCAGGATGTGGGGTTAGCTCTGGGTTTAAGCCCCAAAACTCCATGCTGGGAGTGCCCAGAGACAGGAGCATCCTCAAGGACCTTTGTGTCCTCCTGCTTCTGGGCAGCTGGGATCAGTCCTGGCTGGGGGATAGGGGCCAGGGTGGGGGGCACCCACCTGAGAAGCAGTTTGGAGAGAGGACAGCACTGTGAGGTCTGCAATGGGGAAGGTGCTTGGGAGCAGTGTCCCCAGCTGGAGATGGGGATAGGACAGAAGGGGAGGGAAAGCTAAAAAACCCCCCCGGAGCTGGCTGTGGCAGGGCACAGCCAGGCTCTGCCCTGCCCTGCAGGCAGACGCGCACCCACCTCTCTCACGGACGAAATACGCCAGGTAGAGGTCGAGCTCCTTGACAGAGACGCTGATGTGGTGGGGCTGGACGCAGAGGATGGGGTTGGTGCACTGGCCCGACTTGACCAGGCGCTCGCCGTCGGTGCTCTCCAGCGGGATCCCTTTGAAGAGGATGACCATGACCAGGTCCAGCCGCCACACCTTGTCCGCCTGCCGCAGGCAGTCGATGCGGCGCATCTTGCCCTTCTGGTCGGGGTTGGAGAGGACGCAGCACGAGGGCTTCTTGCCCGTGATGGAGAGCACGAAGTCCTCGCGGCACTCGGGCCGGATGTCCTTGCGCAGCTTGGCCAGGAGGCGCGAGGCCCATTTCTGCTTCACCTCTGGCTTCTCGCTCAGCAGCTCGTCCTTCACCGCCCTCTCCTCATCCTTCGTCATCCTCTTCTCGTGCTTCTTGAAGTACTTGCGCTTGCGGGCCTGCAGGTTGAACCAGGTGTAGGCAAAGGCCCTGACGTGGGGGAGCAGCGCCTCAATGAAGGGGTGGAACTCATCCTGTGGGAGCAGAGGGACAGGGGGTCACTCCTGGTCACTCCTGGCCAAGTCTCTCCAAGCTCCCTCCCGGGGTGGCCGTGGAACCCTGAGGACCTGCCAGGCTCATTCCCACTGGGCTGCATCCCAGAAGAAAAAGCTGTGGCAGAGGCACGTGCCCATCAGGGACAGGGATCCTCTCACCACACAGCGAGGTTATCCCCATTCCATAAATCCCACTGGCTGCAATTTTCCCGGGCCAATAACCTGTGGGGAGTGGCTGGGCAATACTGGAGCCAGTACCGCAGGGGGACAGGCACCTGCACGATGTTGGCCCCCTCGGCAGCACCTGGACCCTCTCCCCTTTGCAGGATCTGTGTGCTAGGATCTGCTCCCACCAGGTGCAGAAATCCCACCTGAAATCCCAGCTGACACTGTGCCCACCGGAGCTGCTGTGCTGGCGCCAGGCGCTGCCAGACCACAACGCCCCAGTGTCGGGTCCCCCATGCCTGCAACATGCCGGGTGCTCCCGCTCGAGCTGTGGGTGCCTTGGACCTCTCCACTCCCTCTGGACCAGTGAGAAACTCCCTCAGTTTGCCCCAGTTGCAGCCAGCTCGGCAGCTGGCGCCTGGCCCGGCACACAAGACGTGCTCTGACTGCCTTTTTCCATTTGGTGAGCGCTGCTGGATGAGTCCGGCCCCAAAAAGAAAACAAGGAAAATGCATCCCCCTCCCTGGCCCCTCCTCGCATCCCATTTTTTTTCCAATTTGGAAAATCAGTGCTTCCTGGCTGGGGGCCCACAACCCCACCGTGGGATGGAAAGGTGTTGGGAGCCATCCTGGTGAGGAGCAGCACAGCTTGGAAAGCAGCAGGCAGAGGGTTGGACATCCCCATGTGTAGCCGGGGCAGCACCAAGCTGGTCCCCAAGGGCAGGATTTGGCCATTGGGTTCCCTCATGACTGTGGGGAGGAGGAGGAGGAGCAGGAGGAGGAAGGAGCTCAGCTGTATTCCTGCTACAGGGTGTCAGGGCTGAGAGGGGGGTGGCTGGTGACAACTGCTGCTGCCATGCCACAGGGTCATGCCTGGGGAGGGTGCCAAGGGCAAGTGCTGCTCTGAGGTGAGGAGGTGGCCACGGGCAGGAGCTGGGAAAGGACAGAGCTGTGGCTGTGGGATGGGGCGAGCACTCCAGTCTGGCCCCACTCATCCCAGAGCAGTGATGCTGTTCCCTGGCTGAAGCTGCTGTGTCCCAGAGTGACCCTGCCTGGAGGGAACAATGTCCCCTGAAACAGGCTCCTGGCAAGGATTGGCCCTCTACAGACCCCGCTAACTCCCCTTGTTCCCAAGTCCAGCACAGATCCCATTAACCCTCAATCTGCTCCCCCAGCACAAATCCTGACAACAGCAAGCGTGGGTCCCTGGGTGTCTCCTGAACCAGTGACCCCTACACAGACTCTGCTGTGACCTGGCACAGACATCCCAGTACAGACCCCACTGGCCCTGAACCCAGCACAGACACCAGTAACTGCCAGCCCCAACCCCTGCACAGCCTCACTAACCCCCCAAAAGTCCCTGCAAGCACAGATCCTTCCTCATGGAACAGACCCTGCCACCTCTGGGGGCCACCAGCCCATCTCTGGACCCAGAGCTGTGGCCCCACAGGTGTCCCTCCCATGCCCAACAAGGGACAGGGGACTGTCCCCTCACTGGGGAGCGCATTGTACCCATAGGGACCCAAATCTGCAGGCAAACCCATCCTAACCTTGGGGACCCGTCCCTGCCCAGGGGATTCACCCTGCCAGAGGAACCCCTCCTTGCCTGGAGGACCCGTCTCTGCCTGGGGAACCTGTCCCTGCCGGCTGCTCCCGGGGCGGCCACAGGGTCTGGTTCCCTCTTCCCTCCCCAGCAGCAGCCGCTAATTCAGTGCAGCTGGGCAAGGGCTGGGCATGTGTCTTAAATCAGGGAAGAAGGTCAAAGAAAAGTAAGACAGGAGCCGAAAAAAGCAGCAGTGAGTTCCAAAAACAATACTTGGCCGGGGCGGTGGGCGGCTGATCTTCCTTGGTGGCCGGTTGTTCAGACGAGCCCGACAAATTGCTGCCATCCCCTGGCCCCGCCACCCTCCCCAGGCAGCCGGCGGCAGGGCTGTCCGCAGGGCCGGGGGGACCCCACGCCATTGTCCCCATCCCTGCCCTCTCGCTTGGGAAGTGCCACTGCAGGCACCACTGCAGGGAGGCATGGCAGGAACCAGGTTATCCGGGTTGGGTGAGGCAGCACCCTTGGGTGCTGCTTGCACTCAGTGTGGGGGCCGGGGGTGCTCGGTGCCTCGGCACGGCAGCAGCAAACCCCAGTTTCTGTGCCCTCCCCCGCCACGGTGCCGAGAATTTGCAGTTCTCACTTGGACCCACAACTGAGACCCTCCAAGAACCCGCTGCGTGCAGAAGTCCCTGCAGCCCTCGGTGCCCCCGAAGCCATCGCAGCCCCCCCGACTTCCCCGGGATTATGGCAGGCCGGGAGCTGCACCCAAAGCCAATCAGCCCCTCGCCAACTTTCCCTCCCGCCCGGCTTAGCCCGCGCCGCGATGCCGCGGTTAAGCCGCTTTAGCAGGGCAGGCGAGGGCGGCTGGGGGGCACCAGGACAGCCACAATGGGAACGGCTGCTGTTGGGGGCTGAGGGGACACGCTAAAGGACGTGGGGACCGTCCTCAGCCGTGCAACCAGTGAGCCCCTCAGCCGGGCACACCATCCCGGCCGGCAGCAGCCGGCCTCGCACCGGATCCGCTTGGGAAGGCAAAGGCAGGGATGCGCTGTCTGTCCGTCCCAGCCCCAGATTCCCACCGAGTTCCCCCAGTCCAGCAGCCCGAGTGCCGGCAAAGGACTGGTTAAGTGTTTCTCCTGCTGTTTTTCCTTTGCGGGGCTGGGAAGCAGAGACGTGCTGCAATACCCCAGACGAGGCTGCTCCCGGGGCATTTCCGGATGGGAATCTGGCAGCAGAGCCTGCGCTTGGGCCTCATCCAACCCAGGCTTGTAAAGCCCTGCAACCCAGGCAGGAGCACGCCTGCGTCGGGTGCTGCCGGCCCCACTCTGGGCCCCCCTGCACCCCATTTCCAGGGGCTGCCGGAGCGCTGGCTTTCCGTGCCAGGTGCTGTGAGGGGAAACTGAGGCACGGGTCAAGTCCGGCTCTGTCTTGCGGTGGAGTGGGGAAAGGAAGGAGGGATGCTTTGTGTGGAGCTGGGCATGCCATGGAGGATTAACTCCTCCGCAGCCAGGGTTTGGCAGCGCCAGGGATTGGGAAGGGGCACAGCTGAGGTGCTGCCTCTTGCCGTGCTCCTGCCACCGGCTTGGCAGCACTGGGGCTCTGCACTCCAGGGACCCTCCATCCTGGGGATGTGGCTCTGTGCCACGCAGGGACACAGCACCTGGCACGGGCACCGCAGCATAGGCTGGCCACCCTCCGAGCATCCTCCGCTCCAGTGCCTTGTCCAAACAGGTCGGGCTCAGTGAAACAGCCTGAATTTTCCAATGAAAAAAAAAACGTTTCCTCAGGAAATTCCCGAGCAGTTTTCACGAGGGAGGCGCTGGGGTGAGGGGCGGAGGAGGAGGAGCAGGACGGGAGGGGTCAGACACCTCGGCAGTTGGTTTTGCTCCCCACCAGCACGGCCTCAGCTGCGGGGAGGGGCGGGATGTCATCCCCACCGCGGGCAGGGCGCGACGCGGGACAACCTCGCTGCATCGCAGCCCTGCAGGGACCACACAGGGTTTACTCTATGAAAGGATGCTCAGCCGCCCCTCCAGCAGCTGCACACCTCCGAACCGCTGCCGGCTCCCACGGCCGCCGCTCCTGCCAGGTCCCGCTCCCCGCGGCCCTGCGAGCCCGGGCAGGGGCTGGCAAGTTGGGCGCCGGGCTCCATGCCCCCATGGGAAGCCTTAGTGTGGTGGCAGGGGGAGATGGGACTACAGAGGTTCCGGTAATTCTGCAAATCCCGGTACCTTAAAAGGGCACGGTGGGAACTCGCTTTCCCCTCACCCGGCCCGCGGATGCCCTCAGCATGGACCGCGGAGCCTCCGGTAGCCGCTTATAACTGTTCGCCGAAGCGGCTCTGGGTAATGAGTTAACCTGGTAATGAGACCTGTTGCCGAGACAGATGCAAATGATTGGGAAGTGCTCATTAGAGGGGATGGAAGGAGGCACTTAGGCCTTGAAAGGCACCCAGCCCTTCCCGGGGCCGCCCTGCACCCTATTAGAGCCCATTTTACAATAATTGCTCCAGAGGAGGAAATCTATTTGGATTCATCATAAAGTATTTATTAACAAGAGCTTATTCATAATTTTTGCTGCTCGCCGGTGTGGCGCGGCCGGGCGTCCCGGCCTGCTCCGCATCGGAACGTGGTTTCCCTGGCCCAGGAGAGCGGCAGTGCTGCACTGGGGCGGGGGCAGCGAGGGGGCACGGGGGCAGCTGAGGCTCCCAGGGCAGGTATGAGCTGTGCAGGCCTTGCCTGTGCACACCCGGCCCCACGACATAGTTGGCCGCGGGGCAGAACACTCTGTTACAGCCACGTTCCCCCCCTAGCTCCTGGCTGACCCAGCCCCTCACTTGCAAAACCCCTCCTGCAGCCCACGCTGGGGCACAGAGCCTCGGTGCCCAGGGCATCTGGCTGGCACCACTGGCACAGGTGGAGGTGAAGGCAGGACACCGTGCAGCCTCCTCGCAGCTTCTCTCTCCAGATCCTGTGGCTTCTTTTTCCGCCCCCCAGCCAAGAGCATCCCCCAGCCAACACCCACACATGGCTTGGGGCTGTGGGTGGGCTGGACTGTTCCCACTACGGGCTCTGGTGGAAGGGTGAGCAGAGATGGGGCAGAGAGGGGCTCCCACCCCTCATTTGCTGCCGCGATGCTCAGCCCCGCTCAGGATCAGCCCAGGAGGGGGTGGATGCACTCGTACAGCCCCTGGTGCTCACCACGAACTCAGGACCGCAGTGACCGCGCACCCCTCACTGAGCCGCCCGGGGGTCCCCACACCTGGCTGCCCAAAAACGCCCCGCCTGGTCCTCTGAGCCACCCTGGAGCAGGCAGGTCCCCGCTGCCCCCGGGTGCCAGGCCGGTGCCCACCTGCCCGTGCCTACGTGCCTGGGCGGGAGCGGTGCCGGCGCTCGCCCTCGCAGGTGCTGCGGCTGCGAGCGGGGGCGCGGGGAGCGCGCCGAGGCCGCGGGTCACAGGAGGCCGCGGCGGCAGAGAACCTGCCAGTTGCTTTGGAAAACATCAGGAAGAAAAGCAGCTCTCTTGGCAGCCCCGGGCTCCGGTGCCAGCGCTGCCTGGGCCCCCGCCAGCCAGCACAGCCCGCCCCGCAGACGGCAGCTGGGGGTGGCCCAGGTGGGATGGAGCCGGAGGGGGCTTCTCCGGCGGCACGGTACGTGCCCCAACACCGTGCCCAGCACCGCCCCTGGTCTGCCTGCCTGCACCCCCACCCCAGCAACAACTGGCATTGCCGGTCCTCGGGTTTCCTAAATGCACCCCAAACTGGGGAGCTGCGTGCCCAGCATGCAGGGAGGGGTACGGATGCCCCAGGGATGTATCCAGTAGCAACACGGCTAGCACTGGGTGGTGGGGGAGCCAAGAGGGTTCTGCTGAGGGAGACTCGATGGTGTGAGAGCCCAAAGCCACTCGCTGCCTTCCTGGAAACTCACTTGGACTTCCCAGGTGCCTCGGTTTCCTCAGGTGCCGTCTCTGCGTGTTCCCTTTGGGGTTTGGGAGCCGACGGCTCAGCCACTTTCCCAGGGTGACCCCACCTGCCCCCAGGGTGAGGCGCTGCCTTTTCAAAAATAAGGAAACTGAGGCATGTCACCTGCCAGGCCAGCCCACAGAAGAGGCAAGATGCAACGGTGACTGCTGAGGTTTGGGAGAGGTCTGGTAGCAGCACAGGGGGGACCCAGCCCATGGCCGAGGAGATGTCCCCTCGTCCTGGGAAGCATCCCGTGGCCAGCAGCACCAGAGCCACGTGGCTTCCCAGCCGAAACCCCCCCGGGGCTCCAAGGAAAGGAAATGTTTTATGGAACTGGAAAAAAAAAAAGCTTTGCCAACGGGTCCTGGCGCTGCTAGCTCCTCCGCCCTGCCCTGCGTCAGCGTGGGGCCCTGGGGGTGGCCCGTCCCCACCATCCCTGCTCCTGGCACATGGCGGGGGCTGCGGTGTCCGAGACCCAGCGCTTTGCCCGTCCCAGATCCCAGGGTCTTAATCTGAGAGCTGCCAGGATGTCACCCAGGAACGGAGTTTGTTCCCAGGAGCACAGAGGGAAACTGAGGCAGGAGATGTGTTGGGGCTGGCAGCACCGTGTTCGCTCTGGGGAAGGGGCACCACAGAAAGGGTCCCTCCAGCCCCCCCCACGCCAGGCCCAGGGCTCTGAGCCCTGCTTTAGCCCCTGACGCAGGAGGTTTTATTTCCCTCCCAACATATTTTTAGCCCTGCCTGCTTTGTTCTGGCCTTTCCGAGGGGGATTAATTCCCCCCATCATGCACCATTAAAAGGGGTGCAGAGGGTGTAGGGGTGCAGAGGTGTCCCCAGCTCCCTCCTGGGGGTGCCTGCTGGGGGTATCTCTGCACCCCATGACAGGCGGTGCTGTGATGGGTTTGTGGGGCTCACTCCGCTGCAAATCCAATCCCTGCAGCAAGTCAGTGGTTAAAAATAGCCCCGGCCTTTGCCGCGGAATCGGCGACCTTGCAGGAGGATCAGCCACGCCGGGGCCCTGGAGGTGAAGAGTTCATGGCCCCCCCGCCACAGCCCCAGTGCCTTTGCTGTGCCATGGATGTGCCAAAGGCTCAGCCCCTCCTCCAGCATCTCATCGGCTCCTTGGGTGCTTGGGACAACCTGCCAGGACCCTCCACAGAGAGATAGAGAAACTGAGGCACGGGATGGTACCTGGAGATCAAACGGGCTGGGCGCGTCCCCAAAGGGTCAGCTCTGAGCCTGGCCAGATCCTGCACGCCGAGCACTGAAGAATGGGACTAGTTCAACGGGATGGAAGGGGGATGTTCATCCTCTTTCAGCAGCTCAGCAGAGCCTTCCTGGGGAGATTCAAAGGCTGAGCCTGGCTGGGTCCTATTTCGGGAGGGTTTTGGATGCCTCCCAAGCGACAGAAGTGGGTGGGGGCTGACCTGCACAAAGGGACTCTGTTCGGGACGCCGGGCTCTGGCGGTGCCCGGGGTGGAGGTTGATGGCTGTGGCCGGTCCCCTTTTCCCCACGTGATGGGCCAGCAGCGCGGGCTGGGGCATGGGGCGAGTGCCCTCCTCCCCTGCCGGGTTCTGTTCCCCACCTGGATGTAAACTGAGGCCCGGGGCGGGACTGCCCTTGCCTCCCGGGTGCTGCTGTAACCGCTAAGTGACACTGCCATGCCGCGGAGACGGCCGTGCCAATGTGCCTCGTGACGTGGGCTCCAACAGCCACCCGCCCTGGGCTACTTGCCCAGGCTGGCCCAGAGCCATCCTCTAGGGGAGTCCAAGGTCCCCCCGTGGGGTCGGGCGCTTTGGGAGCCAATACCCCTGTCACAACTCCACGACAGAACAGGAAAAACCCCTCGACAGGCCGGATCCCACCAGCTCGATGCCACCGCAGGGCACAGCGGGGTACCAGCGTACCAGCACCACTGGCCCTGGGACTGGGGGCCCTCCTGCATCACCTCACCCTCCCCCCAGTGGCCACCTCAGGGCCTGGGGGGCTCCAGAAAGCTCGCGGGGCCGCGGTGCCGCGACCAACCCGTGCACATTGCACGCTGCCTGCCGCACGCAGAGCTCTGCACGCCCACGGGCACTGGCAACAGAGACCCTGGGATGGGCTCTGAAGTCTTCACCAAGGTGATGCTGGGCAAGCTCCTGTCCCTGTCCCCACATGGGACACAGCAGTCACGGCTCGGCCCCGGCTGCTGCTGGTGACTCCTCTCTCAATTCCCCACCGCAGGGCGAGGAAGCTGGTGAGCGCGTCCCGGTTCCCTCCGGCGGTACCTCAGGATGCGATGCAGTCATCGTTAATGCATCTGGACTCATTTATGGGGATGAGAAAATGTTTCCAGGTTTCCCACAAAGTCCCATTAAGATCCCAGTCCCACTCTATTTTTAGTGCCCTCATCAACAACGCCTTTCCCAGCCACCCCGGCGCTCCAGAGCCCCATGGGGCTGGCGGGGGCACCCTGGGCACACACCTGCCTGGCTTTTTGGGGAGCTGAGCTGCACCCAGACTGGGCGGCTGGAGGGGGCAAACCCTGGCCCTGCACTCCCCGACCCAGCAGCTTTGCACCCATGGGTGCACCCTGGGAACGGGGGTGCCCCAGCCTGGCATTTGCTTGGGAGCAGAGAAAGAAACCTGGGAACCACCACAGGTCACTGTGTCAGCGGAGACTGCAGGACCCCACTCACCATGGAGGATGGAGAGCGGCTGGGTCTGAGCATCCCTGCAGGTGTAGGGTCACACCCTGCAGCACCAGATTGTCACCTGGCGATGGCCAGTGGCTGTCCCAGCCAATCCGTCCACCAGCAGCCTCCAGCGCCCTGGCAGCGTCTCCTCCCAGGCAGCGGGTGCCCACAGGGCTCTCGGTGCAGCTGGCAAGGGTGCGAGGATCCTGCCCTCGGCGCTGCGCCCTCCCGGGCTATCTATAGCCATGACCTCAGTGAGAGCCGGGGCAGGACCCGGCCGCGCACCGTCCCTTCTTGGCAGGGCCACCGCCTCAGCCCCCACCCGGCACAGAACTGCCGCCAAGCCGAGGCTTTTATCCCGTACGTTCGCTAATCCGACGGGATTCGATGTCGGGGGCTGCCCACGGGAGGCTCACAAAGGCCGTTCCCAGGGGTGCTCAGCCAAGCGATGGAGAACGCCAGCCGGGACGGGCAGAGCGCGGTGCTGGGTGTCACCGCGTTAGGTGACAGGGTCTGACCCCGGGGGCTGGACGGGAGGGAATGTGTGTGACCCGGCTGCGAAGAGGTCGAGCAGGGGACGTTCTTGCGTAGGCAGGGGTGACATGAGGACACCTCGCAGCTGCGCCCCGCAGGCGTCGGGGTCACAGCCTCCCGCAGAGCCGGGGGTCGTGGGGAGGACCTGCTCGCTCTGCGCCGGCTGCCCCGGGGGAAACGGGGAAGGGGTGGCCCAGAGGAGGGGAATTTCCCCAGCTTTTTTCTCCAACAAACTCCTTGGCTTGTGCAATTAGAGAAATTTGTTTAACAAACTCCCGGGGGAGCGGAGCGGGAAGGTGGGGTGGCGCGCGGCCAGGGCGCTGCTCACACAGGCCCGCTCCCTCCCCGCCCGCGCCTTTGATCAGCAGCGCACCGCGCCGGGGGACGGGAGCCGTTCTCTGTGGCCGGGGCCATGATGTGCCGCGGAAGTGGCCCGGATCCTGCGGACACGCTGCCCGTGGCAACCCCTTGCCACGTGTCCCCTCAACTGCTGCTTCACAGCCCCCTCCGCTCATCACCCCCACTCCCATCTCCCTCGCGCTCGCCGGGGTGGCACGACCCTGGCACCCTGCCACGCTCAGCCTCCAACCTGGCGGGCCACAGGTGCGCACACGTGCGTGCCCCGCTGTGCCCGCGCGCAGCGCAGGCTCCGGGCGCGCACTCGCCCGCTCGCTCCCGCTCTCCTTCTCATGCGATGCCATTTCCATCAAAAACTCTTTACTCGGCACTTTTCCCCTCATTGGTATTCACGCCGCGCGCTCGCTGTCCTGGCGCACAGGTTACTAAAGGAGATTTTGCGGCGCAGCGTGGCGGGGGTCACATTTCAGCCTGCGCCGTCTCGCTTTCCCAAATCGCTGGGCAGCAGCCAGGGACGGCGGGAGGGGGTGCAGGATCCGGCACATCACAGCTCCCGCCAGGCAACCGTGGGACCGAGCGGCCTCGTCGCCTGTGGCAGCGGGGCGAGGCGGGCTGGCGGCGGCGGCTCTGCAGCACACAGTGATGGGTGGCTCCCTGGGGACAGCCAGCAGGTCACCGGCGCTCGCCGTCCTCCCGGCAGCCCCACGTGCCTGTGCAATGTGGGAGCACCTGGAAAAGGGGGTCTGAGCAGAGAGGGGAGCACACACGTGGCGTTGCCACCACCCACCAGCATCCAGATGAGCCCTGGGTGACATCCACCGTGCCCCTGGTGGGACTGTACCCCCAAGGTGACAACCCGGGGTGTGGAGGGAGCAGTGGTGCCTCTCTTTTTCAGGGCTGGTTTGGGGAAAGGGGAAATGTCTGTGTGGAAAATCAACATTTCTCTCTCATGGGCTTTTTTTTTTTTCCTTTGAAAGCAAAACTATTTCTTGGTTTTTCGTGATCAGAAACATGTTGGGGGTTTTTTTGGACAACAGCCGGTCAAATACCATTTCCCCATGAAGGGAATGCAGGGGCCCTTTGCAAGGAGAGCGAAAGCCTTCTTAAAAAACAAAATAAAATCCCCAGTTTTAAAAAAAATCCACCTGGCTATGGACTTGAATAAGCTCCCAGGGAAGAGGGGTCAGCAGGAGGGCTGGATCCCGGTGTTCCCGTGCCAGGCAGTGCTGCTGGAGTGGTGGCGGTGGTGGGGAGGGCAAGGTCCACGGCAGGCAGCCCGAAGCCCAGACCTGGGGATTTCGCCCAAAATGCTGCTCAGCGCTGGCTGCTGGCCGGGGAAGGAGGATTAATGCGCTTTTAGAGCAGTGGTGAGTTAACCGAGAAATCAATCCTTGGCAGTGGCTGGCCCCAGGTCCCCCAGCGCGTGAGCGCTGCCGCACCTGAGCCACGGGATCCTTTCCCAGCTCCTCTCCAGGACTTGGGAAGCTCCGGGTCTTGGCGGCCGGTGCAGGGCGTTGGGTCCCGGCCAAGCTGGCACAGAGCGCCCGGCCGCGGGGGATGCCTGCCCAGGGCCGACGTGACGGACGGCGAGCTCAGCCGCCCGCCCGGGTGCGAGCCAGGCCCCGGGATGCCCGGGGGTACCTTGTGCATCCCTTCCCTGCAGCTGGCACGTCCCAGGGGTCCGCATACCCCCCTTGAGGGTGAGATCTCAGGGTGTCTGGCTGCCAGGGTAGGGAGGGAGGCTGAGCTCAGCCTTTTATCTGCACCAATTTGTTGCATCCAAAAGCATCTTGGTTCCAAAAATCCATGAGGATTTGGCACTGGGCACTCCTAGCCAACCATGAAGCTTTGCCCCACTCAGACTCAGCCCCACCAGCAGCCCTCAGCCATGCCGTGTGGACGTCACCAGTGATGCCACATGATTCTGGCAGGGCTCGGCACCCGCTGATGCCCTGGCTGCTCCCATTGCCTTCGCCACCCTGCCTCGACCTGCCCGGCACACCCCAAGGTGCTGTGGGAGAAATCCTCTCCCCATGGGTCCCTAAGGAGCACATCCCTGCCACCCCAGGGCCCTGCCTGCATTTCCCAGCTTGGATGCAAGGACTGATGGGGACAGCAGCACCCCCAGCCCCCTCCCACGGGCAGCCAGCCCCCTCGGAGATGCTCTGTGCTGGCACCGCCACCCCTGCACAGAGGAGCCGCAGCATGGCCGGGGGTGGTAGGCAGCGTGCCAGCTTCACAGGGAGGAATTTTACCTCCCCAACAACTCTCCTTCTTCCCCTCCAGTGAGGGACCCTGGGGATGCTCCCCATCACCGTCATCATCCCCATCCTGCCACCAAGGACTTGGCTTGTGGCTAGAACAGGTGCAGGCACAATGGGAGTGATGGGGGGAAAATGGGCACCCCTTGGGCTGCAGGGATGTGTCCAGGGGCCAGGCACAGGGATGGCTGGCACAGGCACCATCGGGCAAGGAATGCAGGTGAGCAGACAGGGCAAGCCTGGGGCCATTTCCAGAGAGCCCTGCCTGGCAGGGACCTGCCTCCACCACCTCTAAAGGTGGGAGACACTGACCCTCACTTCCCCCTGTGAGTACCAAATCCCTATTCAGGCCCTCGCCGTGCACAGCCCTGGGTTGGGATGGATCCCTTGGTGCCACTGTGGCAGTTCTCCCCTGGGCCCTTGAGCTCCCCATTCCAGGCCTGCCCAGGGCTCCTTGGGGAGCCACCTTTCTCGCTCTTTGCTATGCCTTGATAAGGGTTGGCTGGGCCAGCCCTCGCCATGGTTCCTCTGCCCAGCGAGCCTTGCCACGCCAGCACTGCCCTGGCCACACTGTCCATGCCACAGCCACCCCTGCAAGAGGGGAGAACCGCCGGGGAGAACCGGGTCAAAACAGGATCAGGCTACGGCTCCTAGCATCCATCCCCAGCCCTACCAGGCTCAGAGGAATAGAAAAGTGCCAAAGGGAGCTATTCCCAATTGCTCCAAGAGCTCCGGGCAGTGCTCTGGGCTCTGGCAGCTGGGCTTTGTTCAGCAGTCTGCAAAGGCGTGCGCATACCCGCAGCGCTGGGCACGCGGTAGGATCATGCCCTGCCCTGGTACGGAGGGAACTGGGGGCATGAGGGACCTGAACAATGGGCAGGGAGGGAACCGTGGGCAGGGCAAAGCGGCCCAGGGAAGGGAGGAATCGGCAGGTACTTCGAAAAAGCGCGGCGGATTTACTGCACGCGGCCCCAGACAAGTTCAAGGTGATGAGGGGGAGAGTGGCACAGCGTGAGTGCCGCCAGCAGCCCCTCACGCAGCTGCCTTTATCCCATTTGTCTCCCCACGTGCCCACTCTGGCCCTCCGATCCAGCATCAGAAACCTCACTGAAAACTGCTTTTCCCGGGTGAGGATTTAAGATGGGATCAGGCAGGAGCAGCGGGCGCGAGCAGCGGGGCAGGGCTCGCCAGGGCAGGCGGGCACGGCGCGGCGGGCGCCGCGGGGAAAGCGAGGATCTCCCGAAGGTTGCATTTAAAGAACAGCCTCATTGTTTTTCCCAAACAATACTCAGCAGATGGGAGAATTGAAAGTGTGTTGCAACCTTCCCTCTCTTCCCCCGCCATGCCCGGCTTGCTGCTCCCATCCTTTGGCAGCCGATCTGAGCTCCCGGCTGGAAACCAGTTCTCCGGAGCTACTGGTGGAGGGGGTGAGCACCGGTGCTGAAAAGCCCCGGCACTTTTGGGAAGGGGGCTTGCCAAAGGATGCCCCATGAGATGTGCCCAGCAGGCAGCTCCCCACTCCAGCCACATGCCTGCAGAAGCAGTGGCAGCCGAGTGATGTGTGGAGCCCGGCCGTGGCTGGGGAGAGGTGGGATCCCCTCGGATGCCTGGAGATGTGGCTGTGACCGTGCCACGTGGCCGCAATGCTTCTGGCAGCCCAGCTCCACCCCCCAGGCCCTGAGCTGTGCCCATTTGCTGATACCAAGGTTTGTGCCAGGCCAGCTTAGCCAGGCACTCCCCAACGCCCCTCGGATCCTGCGCCACTGACAGTGGCACACACAGGGGTCTGTGCCTGGCCACTGGCTCTCGGTCAGGCAGTGCGTGTGCATTGCCTCTGCCATCTCAAAATCAGCTCTGCACCCCTAGGATGGAGCCTGGGAGAGGGAAGAGGGTTTCTGACCAGACCCTGGTGGGATGCCCGGCTTCCAACATTGAGGCTGCCTTAGACGACGGCGCCCATCTCACTTCATTCCCGTCCTGCAGGTACCAGGGTGGGGGGCTGGACGTGTGCTGGGGGCACTGCCGGGTACCAGGCATGAGCCAGAGGTGTAGGAGCATCACCAGTCATAAAATTTGCAATATTCCCCCACCAGAAGTATCCCAAGTCTCCCCCCACTGAGGATCCAGAAGCCAAGGATAACCGTTACCGCTTTGGAAATCCCTTTGGCTTCTCAGCAGCAGCTCCCAGGGGACACACGTGCAGGTCCCTGGCAGGTGCTCAGCTCCAGGGTTATTTTGGAGCCTGGGCAGCCAGACACCCCCCCGCCCCCCGCCCTGCTTCCCCGTGGGCAGGGTGAGGCCTCGTGCGTGGCGGCGGTTCCGGTGCTGCTTCCCTGCTAATCTAGGCAGCTCCCTCTTGACTTCCCGGCCTGTCCCTGAGGGGGGACAGAGGTGAGTTGTGGAAGTGGGAGGAAGTCCCCAAGCAGGGACACAGAGCTGGGGAGGGCACAAAGCCACCCTCTTGCCTGACGGGAGCCACGGCCGAGGCCGTGGCCAGGAGCGTGTCACGGGCAATGCCTTTGCCAGGGCTATTTTGGTGTCGCTGGGCTCTCCAGCTCGGGCCTGTTCCGGCTGGGAAGGGCGTCTGCCTGAGGGGTCCCGCGGTCCCAGCGGCCCTGCCGGGCTCCAGGGGCTGGCAGCGCTGGTGGTGGGGAGATGCGCAGAGGCTAAGGCAGGGCGGCTCCCGCGCACGTTCCAATGTATCCACATCACCATCCGCAGCTCCCGAGCCCGGGCGAGCCTGCCCGCCGCGCGGGTGGGATGGGAACGGGAACGGGAACGGCTGGGCTGGCGGTGGGGGACCGTGGCTGGTCCCATCCGAGCCGGGCTGGATCGGAGCTGAGGCTATGTCAGGGGGAGGGGGAGGACAGCAGAGCCTTCCCCGTGCCCAGGCAGTGGGGCAGAGGATCCGTGGAGGAAAAACCAGCTCCTCTCCGTCGGCCAGGAGGAGTGCTAGAACAGCACGGGTTTGTGAGGAGAAGGGCTCCTGCCAGCCCCGGCCCGGCCAGCGACCGCACGGCTTCCCACATCACACCAGCACTGTGAGCTGGCAACAACAGGCGCTGCCAACCCAGCACCAGCTGGAGACTGGGAGGGTTGGGAGGTGGTGGGACCCCTGGGAGGGATGGAATCAGGGTGGGAAAGGCGGGATGGCAAGGAAAGGGAAAAAAAGAAAGAAAAACAGAAAAAAGAAAAGAGAAAAAAGCAAGAAAGCAAGCAAGCAAGCAAGAAAGAAACAAAAGGGAAAAATTAAAAAGAAAAATAAGAAGGGAAAAAAGAAAAAGTACAAATAAAAATAGAAAGAGTTAAAAAGAAAAAGAAAAGAAAAAGGAAGAAAGAGAAGTAAATAAGCCAGATTGAGGTGTGACCCTTGCCAAATCAACCACACGACAGGGAGCACCACCTCAGGGTCATCTGAGCAGCCCTGTGCTGCCCACCCTGCCCGTGTCCTCACCAGCCTCACACTGCGGCCGGGAAGAGCCGAGGCCGGACCCCGCGCTGCCCCCGCACCTCACAATAAAAAGAGGGGACCCCCACGGACCCCCACGGGCAGCGGAGCCCAAGCCCCGAGGTGGCGGCAGACACAGCCCGCAGCTCCGTCCCGAGGGAGGGGGTCTGGCAGGAGGGAGTCTGGCACGGGCAGGGGGGTCCTGCAGCAGCACCCCCTGCCCACAGCAGAGCCCCCGGGTGGCGCAGCACGAGGCCAGGCCCAGAGTGGGCAGCGGCTGCCAGCAGGGAACAGGTTACGAGGCAGGGAAAGCTGCCTGCTCAATAATTAAATAAATATCAGCGATCAATAAGCACAATGCAAAGGCAGAGCCGCAGTGGTCGTGCTGTGGGCAAGGGGGGGTTCCTGAATCTCCCCCCTGCGGCCACACCGGCTGTTGGGGGGAGATTTCAGGGCCACCCCGCTTGCCTGCACCGTGGGCCCAGGCACAGCCACCCTGCCGCGTGCCACCGGACCACGGCGGCGTGGCCTGGGGTGACACCAGCGTCCCCACGCACGGCTTGGGGCTGCCCCTCGTCACCCCGACGGGGACTGGCATTGCCCCTTGCCTCGGATACTGAGGGGGTGCCCCCCACATCCTGCCGTGCACGACCCCCCCTGCCCTCTTGCCCGCCAGCGCGGCGTGGCACGGCCGGGTGCACATTGTCCCAAAGTTGGAGGATTTTGAACAAAATGCCTGTGCCCCCCCCGCCTTGCACCCCACCATGTGCAGCTAGGCTGGGGGGGAGGGAAGGAGAAAGTTTCACGCTACGCAAGAGGCAGCACAGCCAAGCCCGAGCCTGCAGCACCGAGCCCCCCCCAGGCTCCCCAAACCCACTGAGGACCCTCTGCACCCCACGGTGTCCCCCCCTCACCCCCAAAGCCGGCGGCTTCCCCGCACCACCCACCTCTGGGCGCAGCGAACAAAAAATAAAACCCAAACCACAACGCAATCTTCCAAACCCCCCACGCCCCAAGTGAAAGTGAAGGCTGAAAAAACCCCAAAAGCACCAGAAACACCATAAAAAACCCTGCAAAAGGCGAGGGAGGGGGACAAGAGGGGAACGCGGCTCCTCTGAGCAGCCCTGCACGGCCCCAACCCGCCTTTCTCTGTTATGATTATTTTTAGGGAGGGGGTGTTGCATTTTCTTGGCTTTTCTTGTTTTTGGTTTTGTTTTTTTCTTTTTTTTTGGTATTGCAACTGTTAAAGTCTGTTGCGGCGAAAGGACCAAATTGGGGGGAGGGGGACGCGGGGGGGGGTCC
>VZSE01000426.1:131863-185781 GCA_013398275.1 Promerops cafer | reverse complement strand
GGGCTGCCGTGCCGCCGCCGCCCGGTGAGGATGCTCGCGCGGGGGGCTCGCCTTGGCGACCTGCCCTTCCCGCACCGCTGCGCGGGCTGGCGCGGAGGAGCCGCGCGTGGCCCTGCCTCGGCCAGCTGCGGTGCGGTGCGGGGCGATGCGGAGCCTGCTGCGGGCACGGCGCAGTCGGAGCTGGACGACTAGGGGTTGCAGGACACGCGTCCCTGAGAGCAGCTGCGGGGATAAGGGTACTGCTCTACCTCGTTGTCGGGGTGTGGGTTTCTGGTCTCAGTTGGGTTTTGGGTTTTGTGGGGGTTTTTTGTTAAAATCCCTCCAAACTTAGCGGGCATCACAATCTGGCCACGACGTACCCCACGAGGAGCAAGCAAAAGCACAATTAATTACTTCAAGGTTTTGTTGGGAAATACAGTATATGAAAAAGCCCTCTTCTGATTGCTGGTGTGTCGGGAAGAGCAGCCGCTCTCCAGGAGCGCGCTTTTGCCAGGCAGATTTTGGGATGCAGGCACTAGGCTGGCACGCGCAGGAAGGTTCCAGAATAGCCGTGCCGCCTGTTCCCCGGGCAAGGGAGCGCCCCAGAGCACCCACCTCTTCCTAGGGACTGCGCGAGGGGAATGAGCAATCAGGCTTCCGACACAGCACATCTCGCTGTCAGCCGGGAGGGGGGATGCCAAGGTAAAGCCTGAGCACCTGAGCGTGTTTGGGATGAGGAGAGCTCGGCTGCCCTCGTGCAGTCGTGGTTTGGCGACCAGGCTGTAGCTCGGTGCAGTCATTAGCAGGGAGCCACCAGGAAACGCCTTGGCTGTGCTGCTTCTGCTGAAGTGCTTTTGAGAAATCCAGGTTGCCACAACCTGAAAGAAGTCTAAAATGGCCATAGTGGGTGATGCTCCCTTTTAGGAATAATGGCTTTTAGCAAGCCCTCTCCCTCTGCAGTAGGCACTAGCTCTCCTGGTAGCATATGCTGCAGGATGGGTTCTTTTTGCTTTTTAACAAACTAGACCAATTACACAAAATCAGCTGAGCGAGGTGACCTACTTGGAGGGAGAAGATGGAAAAAAGTGTTTGAGAAGGAGACCTTGATTGCAAACTGTCACCTTGCATGTCCTACTATTTGTCCTAACCAAGCAGGGTCATTACCTCTGAAGGTGTGAACTGCATGGCTCAAGGGCTTGCTTCCCCCTGCCCCTCCTTTCTGCTTCAGCAGGAAAGAAATAGTTACTCATGAAGGGGCATTTCAGGTGTTTCTTAAACATTCTTGCATCACAGAAGAGGTTAAAAATACCTAGAACGTTCCTCCTTACCCTGTCTCTCACACACCACGTTTAAAATTAGAACATCATTAGCAAAATTGTAGATGGCTCTGGGGAAGCAGGGGATATTTTACGGCTGAAAGTCACAAAGCCATCAAATAACATCTTCACAAATACCTGGGTCTTGCAGGTCCTCAACATGGCTGGCACTGACACAGCAACCTTCCTGCATGCGGCTCAGTGCAACGTGTAAGTACAAGAGATCTTTCTATGAATTTTGTATGTGTGTGTGTGTGTATTTTAGTAGATTAATGGTTTCTTCCCCCCGCTTTAAATAGGTGGGTTGATTGCGACAAACGGGGAACGTAGCATATTGCAGATGTTTTTGGTTCTGGGGCATCATGGGTAATATCTGAAAGGCTCTGCTTTTCATACCAAAAAAACAAAAAGTAACTAGGAAAGAATTTACCTGTGTTTCCAGTGCTTGCATTATCAGCACCTATCCCCTGTTAAAGAATGAGATGTATTTCAAATTATTTTTGACAATGTTATGGCCTTGCTTGAACCATTAAAATATTGGAAGGTAGGTACCCCAAGGATTCCATTAATACCACTCAACAGTCAAGGAGCAGATGAAAACTGAAAAGCAGAAGTAAGGTATGGTAACGAATTCAACTTATTTAATGTGGAAATAGTCTTTTTAATGTAATAAGAATTAAAACTGCCTTACCAGCATGAAAGATCGACGTATTAAATGCGCGTTCAGAAGGGAAGAGTTGACCACATTTCACCACAGGTTAAGTACTTGTGGGTTAATAGGACTCTGTCAAGTACATGCTGGGAAATATTAGTTCAAAAAGTAAGGTTTCTTCACAATATGCCTGCATTTTACCCTGAAAAGAAATCCACATTTCTGAAAACTCTTGCTACTGCATATACATATGATGGCTGTCTGGCAATGAAAGGGGGCTTTTTAAAAGATCCTGTGGAGGGGAGAAATAATGGGTGCTCATAAGGTCAGTTTTAAAAATAGAAGGAAGGGAAGAATTGGGCCTTCTCATGAAAACTGTGTCCTACCTGACTATTTTCCCTTTAATCCATCAAGCTAAGAGATGCTCCATTTTGACTTGTATTAGCATAATATTGTTGTTGGCCAGTGTTAGTCAAGCTTGCGTTTTAAAAGATAGATGAGGGGTTTAGTTAAAGCGAGTGTACACAGAGAGACCTGGGAGAATGTTCTATTACTTTAAATTGTTTTGAAAACAGAAAATGTTTTCTGTACTCTAGCAGTGTCTTCAATATTCTCTCACAGTGTGTACTTGGTATTTCATGATAAGGTATGGCTGCCTCAAATCACATAAATAGGGTTTAAGTAAATGTGACATTCTTTCATGATAAACTTGTCATTTACTGTTCTTATGAATGGTTAAATTCATGTGTTTATTGAAAATCTCATAACCTGGCTTTCATAAGTATAAAGTTTTTAACATTCTTTTCACATACTGTGCATTTGCGTATTGTCGATATATATGCGTGGTGCAAGGAGAGAAAAGAGTACTATTTACTTCATCTTATTTTACCCCTTACATTTGATATGTCGTATGCAGATGGAGTGAGGTTGATGCAGGATGTGTGCGTGGAAAAATCCTCATTTTCGAAATATATTTAGAATAAAAAGTAGACCAATATAGGCTTGCCTGGTTTTGGGGAGGAGTGGGTGCTTTGAAGAAGGGCTGGGTTTTTCCTTCCAGTAATTAATTTTTAAAGAAGTGGTTTCCTAGTTCAAGAAACCAGCAAGGGAGGGATAGATGCAAGACATTATTACAAGAAAAGGTCAGTACTATCCTGTTCCTTCATTGTTTCATTCATGGGTTTGTTGGGTTTTTTTTCTCCTCATGTCTGACCTGCCAAAAGATTATTTAGGAGGGGAGGGAAAGAACAGAGTGTGTTTATAAGGTAGACACATGTATCGGAGGGAATGCTTAATTAGGAAATTGTGGTACAGCCCTACAGCCTAATGGAGTGAGAAGATGACAATTCTCAGCCCAGCTGGGTGGGGCACAATGCAGTGCTAACTGAAAGCCTTTTGTCTAATAAAAATTCCTGAAACAAAGTGGTTGACTGGCAATCAGCATCCCACTTGACCTTTTTAAAGCCAGGAAAACAAAGTTAATGAATGTATCTTTAAGTCGCCACCCTGTATATCGGGATTTTTGTGCATTACTGGAGAGTCACGACTCTTGCAGCTTTGGTTCTTATCGCAGCATGGCTATTCAGAGTTTGAAAGATGATTTGTGAAATTGTGCCTGTTGAAATTACTAAAGCCTCGACCGAAAGAAAGCCCTGTATACAGCTGCTAAACTACTTTGCCTGACTGGTTTTGAGATTTGTTTTCTTGCCAGTGCAATGAACTAACTTCACCAGAGTTTCACAGGGTTGCTGGAAAATACAAATCTTCCTGTTTCTAAGCTGTCCTTTAAGTCTCCTGTATTACTGAATAGTTGGAATTAGTAGATAATTACAGCAAACCCAGTGCATTATGTAAATTAAATGTAGACATTGTTTAAAACTTCATTTTAATGAGGTAAGGCATTCCTAAATGCTCTTGCTAGAGAAATGATTTTGAGCTTTTTTTTTGAATGCGGAAAATACTGCATGACTATTAAAGAATTTGTAGCATTTCGTAAGCAGGATACTGGCAAGACCCTGTTGTTTTTTAATGCTCTAGAATGTAAAATCAAGTCTAATAGTCCCAGATATGTGTAAGCAGCTATTTATGTGTTGCTAAATTGGAAACAGTGTAAATTGTATAGCTTGGTCAAGACTGGTAAGCATGCATCTATTGAAAATGGTGTACAAGAGTCTGTTCTGATGCAGATCATCAGTGTGAGGGGAATTTTATATGGTTGTGAGATACCTTGGAAACGGAACTAATATTTGTGCTGGTTTGTTAGTACATTAAATGCTTAATTACTTCCGTTGAACACGATTGAGGATGTTGATTTACAAATTAATACTTGTTTTTAATGCTAGGTGACAGTATCGCCACTGAAATGCAGAATTCTCTGTGGTTTACACTTTCTGTAGAGACAAACAATTTAATTTGCATGTATCAAAAAGAAAATGGTGGCTTCTCAATCTCTCGGGGAAGACTGAATAGAAAACTGATGTGGTGATGTCTTAACACTGGGGCACTGTTTCACAGAGAATAATGTATGCGCTGAACTGTCATCATAAAATTAGACAAACTTTTTAATGAGCAGTGAACGTTTTAAGATGCAGTTCCTTTCTGCTGCACTTAATGTCTGAATGTTATAACGGGCGTCTGCGTTAATAGAACACACTCATGCTCATGTATTGTGTTATAGATAAAACAGGGAATAGGCTAGAGAGGGGAAATGTAAGTGCTATCTAGGAACTGATTTTTCTTAGGCTTGTTGTAGAATATTCAATAAGATGAAAAAGTATAAATGGTAAATTGTACATATTTATCATCTGAGCATTATTGATCTAGATGAAAAGAAAACAAGTAAAAATCAGCATTTTAAACAGAACTTAAAAATTAATCGCTAAGACTTTGAAACCTGTAATCAATGTAAATTGGAGGGGAGGGGAAGGAAGGGATTGGGGGAACAGTTGCAGGCATTGAGCACATGTTCTACTTCTTCAGCTTTGTCTAAGGAAATAGGTATCGTGATGAAGAAGATAAAGCAACCACCTAAATTTACTGGATTTCAAATCAACTAGTAGCACTTCTGAATTTTGCGGGGTATTGCTGCAAATCAGCGTGTTGTGTCTGTGCTTTGTTGGAGCAGCAGACCTATTTGCAAAGCTGTTTGTCACACTGTCATTTTTATTATAATAAGGCTTATATGGAAATACTCCTGCAATGCATCTGAAGAAAAGACGAATGGCAGCATTTATAGGAGGTGGCAGATTATACCACAGTGCACCCGTAGGGAGGAGGGGGCTGGTGTCGTTCATCCCAGCCCCCTTACTAAAGAGGGATTGACATTACTTTGTTTAATTATGAGGCAAGTTGCACTGGACTAATGTAAAGATTAACACAATGGGGCCCTCAACCTGGTTAAGGAGCCGGGGTCCTGCCCCAAGGTAAATAATGAATACAAGTTTGTTTGCCCAGTGGGTCTTACTGGGTGGAAAAATAGCTGGGAGTCGGTTCCTTTTTCTTTTTAACTGTTTGTCTAGCATATAAATCAATTAAAATTAGGAGTGTTTTGGAAGAAGTTTGGCCTTTCTAAACAAACCAAGAGACTTGGATTTTGTTGTTTTATTTCCACTGAAGGGTCTGATCCCATTTTAATACTTTTGAACTTTAAAAGCAAACCCATCAATTTCAAGATAAAGAAAAATAAATGGTGACCGCTTTAGCTGATATAAAGCCACAGCTGCTCTTGTGGACTCATGCTCTTCATCCTCTATAGTGATTGTGGTCCTCCATAAAGCAGCAATATGCTGTTAATTCTGGCAAATTTGGAATTTAATTTTTCTTGACACATAAAAGAGACAAATCTGAGCAAGGAAGGTAGAGATGAGGAAAAAATGTGGTTTTTCTCTTTGTGAAAGACTGCTTTCCCTGTTGAATAGATTTAATTTCTCTGTCTTACTTATGTGAAGGATGTAAGTCCTGAAGGAAGATGCAGGCTTTATGCAGGAAGTTGCAAAGCTGGACTCAAGTTCCTTGGTGTCCTGATGGGTCACACCTGTGACCTGTGAGGTTTCTGTGGACCTCACCTGGGGATGGATAGCTTTGGCTGAGTTTTTGGCTGTTCTTGGTTCTGCTGAAGACCTATGTTTGTCTTGGAGGCTGACAGATAAGAAATCGTTAATTTTAAGGATTTACTGAAGTGTGAGCTTCTGAATGCTTCTGAATTAGAATGCTTCTGAAAACAGATCTAGTCTAGATTTAGACTACAACTGGGAAAAAAAAGGTTGTAAATTATCATTTTTGTTAACTATCAAGGCAACGATGCCGCAGACAGTTTTGGAGCACACTGCAGGAAAATGGCTGCCTTCGTTTTTCTTGGCTGGGCTTACAGCAGTGAGCTCTGCCCCAAGTCATCGCTGCTGGCTCGTGGTCCCATTAGCTCAGCTGAGGTGCACCTTGCACTCCTGGCATCCTCTGTTAGCACAGGCTCCGTGTTCTCACTCACATTGCCGGCAGGCTGTGGACTTTCATCCTGAGCAGCTTGACTCATCAAGACCTCTTAAAACAAATATTAGCAAGGCAGAGACCAAAAGCACTGCCGGGGGAATGGTGCTATTGACTGCAGCTGAGCTGAGGCGTTCCCTGCTGCTGGCCACATCGTGGCTGTGTGTCCCCTTCCCCTGGCACAGCGTCCTCCCGAGAGAGGAGGGTCTGCAAAAGGCCAGGAAAGAGTCTCTTACCACCTGCTTTCCAATACAGAGTTAGCCAGCTTACCAGAACAGCGTTAGTCTAGCTTAAAGAAAGAAAAATCTAGCACTCAGTGACTGATGCCGCACGTGTCACTCGGTTGCTCAAAGGCGATCATCAGCCTCGCTGTGCCAGAGCAGGTGCCAGGGCTTTGGCACTAGCTCTGCTTGCAAGTCACCACTCAGGGCTTGCAGGTCCACTGGAAGCACCAAAAGCAGAAACACCTTTGGCATGCTGTGGTAGGTATGGTATTGGTGGAGATGGTGGTGGCTGTACCTCCACATCTCTGCTCTTGGCTGATGAGCAGGTCCAAGAGAGCCAAGGAAAGACCAGACAGAAGACTGGATAAACCCCCACACTCCTAGTGTGACTTATGCCCTGCCTTCCCCCCATCCCAGTCCGGTATGTTACTGGTTCTGAGAGCCATTGAGGATGGACACAGCCTGAGGATCTTGGAGCTGATACTGGCAGGGAAAAGCTTGCTCCCAAGAGGGAGGATGGTGTTGCAGCTGATTTCAGAAGTACAACCTCTTCAATCTTCCAGTGGGTCTCCAGATAGGCTGTAAAATTTTTTTCTTTTCCTTCAATGCTTCTTCTTTAAAAGTTAGAGGCACTGCCTGGTGTCTAATTCTAGGATGGAAGGTTGGATGTGCAGGGACTTAAGATGGTTCAATCTGTCACAGATGCCAAGCCTGACCTTGGACACATAGATGAGCTTCCCTCTAGCATTGCTTTTTCAGCAAAGACTTGGGTGAGGTGGTAGAAATTATGTTTATTGACTTCTTCCAAGCATGCTGTGAGGTCAAATATTTGTAAAGATGTTTGTGATTCTTTGGGAAAAAGGGCAGTCTGCTTCTGGCTGGCACTCCTGCTTCCTAACCCTCTTTGGTTAGGAGTGAGGTGGGAAGGATGGTTTGAATCTCCACTCCTCAAAACCTACTCACCAGGGGCTCCTTTAGCAAACAGGGACAGATTTCCTGGATAAAGGGTTTGATCCCCAGAGTGCTTGAATGCATTATCCAGCTGGCTGTCAATATCAGAGCTGCTGAAGTGGGGAGTGTACAGAGTTGCTGCAGTCTTCTTTTGGATAATGGAAGATGCTTTGTTCCTTGTTTTGTGTTTTAAGTGAAAACAAAGTCTGCTGGCAAGAGAGGACTCGGAAGCACAGCGTGCTCTGTAGCCTGCAAAGGGGGCTTTGGCACTGCTTGGAGCCGAGCAGCCGGAGCGAGGATGGGATTTACTGCTGTGAGTGATGTGCCCTCTTCCCTCTGTGGTGTTCTCAGTGGGAAGGCTCCACATCAGCCTGTGACTTTCGCCCCTGGACAGCAGCACTTGCTGGATTATGGAGACTGTCATTTATCATCACTGTCTCTGACTGTAAAAGACAGTCCAGTGCTCCTGACAAAGTGATGGGAGGATTGGGTATGGTCGAGAAACAGCTTGCAGGCTTTTTTAACTAGGAAAATGATTTCAGAGGAAGTAAAGGAGGTTGGGAGAGAGATAAAGACTCCCAAAGACCCACAGCAACAACTTTACAACCTTGCACAGAGGGTTGAAATTTGTGTGAAGAATGGAAAGCGGAAAAAGTAAGCGTGCCCAGCCACAACTGGAGATAGGGATTATTTAAGAAAATAAAGAGTGGAAGGACTTGTATTCAGAAAGGTCAGAAGGATTAAGATTCCTTCCAGGGAAAGCCGGTGGGAGGTGAGTTCTCTGGGAGGGAAGATGCAGCATATGTCAGAAAAGGGAACTGGTGGATCACCCAGGTGCTGCAGGGGACTCATCAGGGCTTGTGCGTGCACCAGGTACAGGGAACCTGGGAGCATCTTCTTGGTGTCCATGTGCCAGGAGGCTGGTGTCCAACTGGGCAACAAATAGCCTGTTTGAGGGGTGCATGGGTTGAATGGTAATGGGATTATCAGCACACTTGTAATCTAAAAACTAACAAGTCCTGGTACTTGCTAGTTTAATTCTACTCCCATTAAAATCTGCTGGTTTTCTTCTTTTGGTCTCAGCAGGTACAGCTACTATGCCAAAAAGTGGATAAACTGCCCAGGTTCAACATGAGCATCTCTAAGAAAGGTGCTGAGTATTCACATACCTGTTTATATTGAGAGCTGTGGTGCTCTGTATTGCTTTTTTTATTTTAGGGCTTGTTATATGTTCATGCAGTGTCAGTACTCTGGAGACCTCCTGGCTTTCCTTCAGACTTGTTTTCAGTGACATAAAAGTGACTGTATAAAACCTTCATTTGCCTAAGTCTTGAGCAGGGTTGATCAGTTTAAAAGATAATCCAACAGTATTGGATTGGTAGGAAAACAAGGTGAAAGTTCCAAGAAAATTCATCAGACACTTCCATGTGAGTGCAAATGGGCACCTAGCAGGGTGCAGTGTGCTGCACAGACCAGTGCACTGGGAAAGTTCTGCTGCTGTCTGGTAGCTCTACTGCCCCAGAGATACAGGCAGGACCTCTGGTCACTGCCACCAGGCGGGGGGAGAGAAGCTGCTGATTTTGTGCCATGCGTGTCCACTGTGTGTCCAGTCCTGGTGAGGCTGGACTGAACGGTGTGGCAACTCACAGTGAGCAAGCCTGTGGAGCTGGGGTGAGAGTCCCTCCTCCCACACTCCCATACTGGGATGCCTTCACCAGCAAGCTGCATTAAAAGCCTCTAATCTGCTCTCCTCTGGAAAGTGTGGGGTTTTTCATGGCGACTGCCAGATCCTGCCCAGTCATATCAGTGTCACATACTCTGCTGCCTGCCTGTTCCTCAGTGGCCATCCCAGTCTTGGTGACTTCCCTTCATGGCTCATCTTGTTCTTCCCTGGCTGCCGCTGTGCCTGCAGCAGGTCTGGGTGCTGTCACAGGCTGGCATCTCCATGCAGCAGTGATGCAAATAACAGATGGTGCAAGAAACTCCTGTCTTCAGTGTGTCCCAGCAGAGGCACAGATGCAAGTTCAGGCTTCTCCTTAGGAGCAGGGATTTCTGGAAACACCTACCCCATTAGCAGCAATGGTGGCAGTAGAAAGCTTTAGTAGGTACCTCCACCCACACCCTACTTCAAAATAGTAACGAGAACATTCAGCAGTTGGCAGTCTAATGTGTCCAGGGATATACAGATTGGGTTGCTTTTTTTTTTTTTTAAAGCTGGCTTTGCTGGTTATTCAAGAATCATGTGATCAAAAGTTAAAAGGGTTTTATTTTTCTGCATCTCGAAGGTTCAAGTGGCAACAGTTTCTTTGATTCTGCGTCAGACAGTTTTCTGTTTGACGCAGAATTTCACCACAGCCCAAGAGCACCGTGGCTTCCCTTCAGTGGTGTGTGGCTGGTGGATGATAACATATCAAATACCAAGGAACAGCTGAACAAAAGCTCTTTTTAAAACAAACAAAAAAAGCCCTACACCAAACCTCACAGAGGCCATAGCATTGCTCGTTAAGCTGTTTTGGACAACTGGGCTAGGATTGAGAAGCACATTGGATGCATGTGCTGCGTCAGGGAAACAGAAAAAAAAAAGAGTAATCCTTCTACTCCTGCTTGCAAAGATAATCCAGGCTAAATCATACCATTCCTTAACTCCACCTGCCCTGAAACTTGGTGAAAGCCACCACTCCTGCTACTTTTATTAGGTCAGAAAGTGTAACTTTGATGCCTCAGGAAATGCAGAGGGACAGGACTGCCTTGTTGACTCTAAAGATGCTTAGGACCTACCTGCTGGTATGGAGCCACCAATACCACAGCCAGGTTGTTGCTACACCTCATGAAATGGTTCGTGGGGGCAATGTTAGAAGCTGTGGTGTTTGATTGCCTCCAGACTTTTTGGAAGAGATAATTGAGGTGACGGAGGAGATTTTTTTGGACAGGCAGGAAAAGGGATGTGAGTTGCTTTGCGGGTACCAGTTTTTGCATTGTCTGCATCTAGCTTTATACTGCTTGGTCATTTTATAAATAGATCCAGTCAGGAATATGCCTGTTTATACAAATCTGCAAAAAACATGATAGGTTTCTGTGTGCTGTGTAGCCAGCCTATAAGGGATTTTGTTCTTGTGTCTGATTCTGGAGAGATCAGTGTGTGTGATTTGCAGTGCTAATGGGGATGTAGGCAAAAAATGAAAGGCAGAAGGGTCTTTGTGCAGAGCAGCAGACCAACCAGACCAGGAGGAGTTCAACCTTGCAAACTGCCAGCTGTTAGAGGATTTGAGGGGGTGTGATAGGGAATACATGGTTTAGCAACTAGCTATTAGGGGTTAATGCCACCCAGAGCATTTCAACCCTACAGGCAGGTCCCTGGGGCTGGTGGGTAGAGGGATCAGACAAGGGGTTTCCCTCTTGTAGCATTAGGTTTCGGGGTTTGTTGGTTGGTTTGTTGGTTGGTGATTTTTTTATTTTTCTGCCCTCAAATGCTCTGGAGGCTATGCCCTGCCTCTCCTGTGACTGGGTGAGCAGGCTGAGGCCCCTCATCTGCCAGCACTATCCCAAGAACAGCAAGGGGAGCCAGGCTGTGGGATGCTGAGGCATCCCAGCTCAGGGACTCCTCACACTGTGGAAGACGCAGCAGCGCCCGCAGTCCTCCTTGGTCCCTTAAAAGTAGACCCACAGGGGATTCAAAAAATAGTGAAACCCAGGGCAGTAATTCTAGAGAGTGGCTATTATTTTATTATCGGGAAGAAATTGTCTCTCTGTGTGGGTAGGAAAAAGGAAAATGTGAGGAAGAGCGTGTTCTGTAAGGATGAAGGGTGTGGCTCAAGCATCAGTAACAAATGCTGGAAGAAAAAATGCTCTTTGTTCTGCAGTCAGGTGGGTTGACAACTATTCTCACCCATCCCTGGCATGCACAACACCCAATGCAATTAAAAGATCGAGGAAGGCTTGACATGCTGAAACTGCTGCAAGTGCAGCCAGCAGAGAGATTCAGCCTGGAATCTGCTTCTTTTTTTGCTTCCCAAACAATTAAGTTCCGAAGGTTGAAGCTATCAAAATCAGTATGTTTACTGCTGCATTGTTTTAATGCCCATGTTTTGTGTGTTTAATGCTTCAAATGGTAAGTTAAAGCTCTCTAGCACTAAAATTTATACTGGCCTACATGTGACTAGAATTGGACCAAAGAGTGCATTAAAGTGTATTAAAAATGTGTACATCCATATATGTGTGCAGTACAGCAAATTGACTTGTAATGACAGTCTCACTAATTGGAAAATAATTTCAAAGCTATTCCTTTTAAATTGCCCTTGTTTGTCTCGCAGGTTTAACACTTTTCATTTTCCATTTATTTAACTAAAGAAAAAAAAAATTAATTCACAGTTGCTTTTAGATTGCTATAGGCTAAAACAGTATCTTGAGCTTAAAAAAACCCCTACGATCCTGTTTTTTTATGCTTTGTTCATTCTGCTGTGGGCTGGTTTGTTTCAGTGACTAAAATACTGCTGTCTTTTCTCCCCCTGAGCATCGGAACTAAAACTTGGTCTCATTGCAGTTGCTGGCAAGAAGTGAAAATCTTGTGCAAGTGAAATACTGTGAACTTGTTCATACACAGGCAAGTGGGACTGATTGTGTAAAGCAATGAAAAGAAGATGTGACCAATATACATCTTCTCTCTTTCCATTTTAAATAAATTCTTCTAAGTTCGGGGTCAGGAATTTGGGCGGTTACTTACTTTTTATGTCTGTATAAATATATATATTTACATCTTCTAAAAATGTCTTATTTCTTTTTCTGGGAGGATGGGAAATCTACTTGCAGATTTACATCTTGTGACATTTCCTTACAACTGCACACTGGCATATGTACTGCTAGAGGCCAGCCCATCATTTCTTGGTAAAAAGAACCTTTCAGCTCGGTTACCTCCTGTAGAGAGCTAATTTTCCAGCAGTCAGGCTTGATCTGGATAAATAATTAGAGAGCGCGAGAGAGAGATGAAGATGATCACATCAGCGCTGTCTGTAATTCAGTTAATACAGCCAGACCCTGTGATTTTGCGTCTGCGGCGTACTTGCGTGGTCTCAAAAGCCACAGAGGCAAGCAGGCAACAAAGCCAATCGGTTACATTTGTCTTGGAAGAATTAGCAGCACTTTTCATTCATTTGTGGAAAGCCAGCAAACAGCTGCAGCATGCATCTGCAGCACAAGAAGGTGATTCTTGACACGTTCGCTCTCCCCAGCCTGCCCCCACAAATGCAAAGATTTCATCGTGCAATTAATGCCGGGGTATTTCCATCCTTAAGGATGGCTTTTTCTTTTCCTCTGCAGTTTGAGACGTTGAGGTGGTTTTTTTGTTTGAGTTAAAATTGGTATCTTGTGTAGAGGAGTAAAAGCTGACTTGGGGAAGCCTACTGTTTTGGCATTTCTGGATTTTTTTTTTTGTTGTTGTTGTTTTTTTTTCCCTTTTTTGAAGCTGGTCAAAATTATCTGACAGCAATGCTAAAGTGCAGAGATGTGCCTGGCTGTCTGAGAAGCAGTAGCGTTTCACATGACGCTTAACACCAGTGGAAGAGATCCAGTTAAAGCAAACTGCATTCTCGTACAGTCTTTGAGGGTATGTTTGTTGTTGATGTGCGTTTGTTCCTCCTGCGTACGGTGCTATAAAGGGGTTAAAAATACATCTTTGGTTCACTTTATTCCCAGTGGTAGCTCCATTGCATTTATACATGGATCAGATTAAAATAGGTCAATATCTTTTGTGGAAGGTCTTTTGACACTTTGGTGCATGGCTGCAGTACACCTACCTTGAGGATGAATGGACCCGGAGGAAATCCAAGCATTAACAAAACACAGCCTAGGGATACTTTAGGATCACATTCCTTTATTCATTAACTAAATCAAAGGCTTGACAGAGGATACTTTATCGTCGAGTCAGTCTAAATAATACTTTTTGAGGTGACAGATAACTTCTGCTGAAGAAATAAACTATGTATTTTGGTAAGAAGAATCGGAATGGTGTGGGATTATGCTTTTCTTTGTACTGCATCATTTGCATGGGAATAAATGTATGTGCTCTAGCTGAAAAATTTCAGAACCTTATTAAAAAGAAAATTGTGTATTCAGGAGTTGCCTTATGGCAGGAAGCCTTTGTCTGCCTGTTTGCTTTATTGCAGTTGTTTGCTGCTTTGAATCGATTTTTGTCTACCAAATCAGTATATTGAAGATGACTGGGGAAGACAGGGTGAAGGGAGAGGGTGCAGCTCTCTGCAGTTTGCAGGACCAAGAAGCTGTTTGCTGCCTCATGGTGTGTAGGGTTTTTTTCTTCTTCTTCTTCTTTTTTTTTTTTTTTTTTTTTTTTTAATTAAAAAACCACAAACCTAACTTGGAATTTTGGAATTTCCATAATATAAAGAGGAAGAGGCTTCTTTTCGATATAATGGCGCCATTAACATCTATTAATAATGCAGACAGGGTAAGTAGCTGGAGTTGGAGCTCCCTGGGGGCCTCGTAAAACAGATGTGCACTATATCTTCCCGGATTTGATAGCGGCTGGGGTCGAGGGGGTCGCTGTGGTTCCCGTTTATTTCCTCTGGCAGCGGTTTTCTAATTTAAGCACCTCTGTCTCCTGGCTACAGTTGCCTGCTGTGCCGTGGAGGGGGTGTTCGCGCATTGTCATGCCTGCTGCCGGGAAAGGGGGCACGGCCGCAGCCGCCCCTGCCTCGCTCGCTGCTGCCTCACGGCTCCACTCGCTCTCGCCGGCGTCTTCTCACATGCGTTTGCTGTTCAAGGTGCTGGAGCCGGGCTCTTTTGTTGATACTTTTTATTATTATTATTTTCCAAAAAGAAATTAANTTTTTTTTTTTTTTTTTTTTTTTTTTTTTTTTTTTTTTTTTTTGTTGTCATTGGAAGGAAGAAATCTTCCACCTTGCAAGAGCATGTAGTGTATCACTTGAGGTGAGGTCTGGCTGCTGGTGGGAAATGCAGTTGCCGTATCCCCTTTTTCAAGATGATGCTTTGCAGTTTTAATTGAATGTATTCACGGTGCTGCCTCTGAATAGATAGCTCTGCATGTTCTTTCTCTAGCTGTCAGCATTTAACTCAGGGGGTGGGTTATACCAGAACGACTTAAAAATATTTCATTCTTTATGCTATCTCTTTAATTGCAGATTACTCTGCAAAAGTAGTCATAGAATATTAGCGGTTACAGTGTATGGCAAAAAGTCTTTATAGTTGGTTCTGTATCAGATGTATTCCTATCATAAAGGTTTAGGTTTGCCTCCAGTCCAGTATGAGATGTGAACATCTGTCCTTGTGTGCATTTCCTTTGCAACGTAGTCTTCCTATTTGTATTTAAATGTAGAGGTATGCACTTTTGCTAGCTTGTCACAGACATGTGGGGGGAAAATCCTGGTATCAGGTCCAGATCCTTTTCAGCTGCTTCCACTGTCTGCATTATTCCAGTTGAAAGTTTAGGAATGTGCAGAAAGGTATTATAACTCCTTGGAAAGAAAGAGACAGAGCAGTTACTTCCCTGCCTTTTTAATTCTTCCATTTCTATATATGCAAATGACCAACAGTGTCTGACTGCGAGGAGCACCATGTTATGTAGGGGAGCATGATGTTTGCTGTATACACTGCAGTAAACCCCTCTGCTGAGAATCAGGTTGCATCCTGTTTTTGCAGCAAGGTAAGGGTACATCAGGTAGAAGGAAACAGCAGAGGTGTGAGCAGGTTGTTTTTGGAAGTGCTGCGTAAGCCACTTTATGGGATTTCAGCAGGCAGCCTTCTGAGTAGAAAGGAAGAACCTTACTCTTCCCCCATATTCACTGAAAACTTAAAATGCAATTTGCCTCTGACTTACCCCACACTTAAAAACCCCTTGCTGTACTGCTTTTTTCTCTTCTCCATACCAGGACTCTGTCCTGGAGTATGTGCACTGGCAGACCAGGTGCCTCACTTAAAATGGAACCGCGTGGTTTCAACCAGACCTGTGTTAAACTGGGCTGTGAATGGACTGGGTGCTAATAACCTGACTATCTGGCATAATTGAAAAGCATAAATATTTATAACATTTGTTCCTCAAATGTTTTTTTTTTCCTCTAATTGTGTCCAAAGCTAAGAGGTAGAAATCAAATTACATTTTAAATGTGTGTGAAACTTACAGGGGGGGAAAAGGATTTAAAAGCAAAACTGCACTTTATATAAAACTTTAGGTTTTTCCCCTTTTATTAGTCCAGGCTATACTTGCACATAGTTGTCTTTTTTTTAATATATTGATTGTTCTTCTTATATTTCTGATAGAATTGCAGAGTAATGCTAATATCATTTAGACTTCAAACATAAATGCGCAGATTTTACTAGTTAAATGGGTTTAATTTTAAAATGTGAGCATGTTTGCAAAGAACTTTTAAAAACAGAGCCATTTTTCTTGGGGAAATTTGCTGTCTGTTAGTTCTGGTAATTTTGTTTGTTGAATAACACAGAACATTTGCCCCCTCATTACAGAAAAGGTCAATAAGGCTCATAACTGACAGGTTCAAAAGAACAATAAAATACTCTGTGTTTTTAATGAGATACTTGAGTCAATGGTTTTTATTGATATTTTGCTAACTTATAGTCTGTTCAGTAAATTCTGCTATGAATGTATACAATATTTGTATCATTGAGACCTTTCTTTGTGAAACTGGCGTGTGAAGCTATGACTGCTGTTAGTGCTCAATGAATCCTTTTCTCCTGGCTCTGTAAAACAATCCCTTCAGAATTAATTGAAGACCTAAACATTAAGGAGAGATGGTAGGACCAAGCTTTGTGTTTTATAATTTATACACAAAACCAACAACCCTAAAATCATTTCTTTTTTTGCTTGTGGCATGGGTGGTTTATTTGGGCCCCTTTTGGATTATCAGTGGCAAATTTAACATCTGAAATGCTGTTCAGATGCATATTTGGTAGCTTAATATTTAATGACTGATTATGATTAAGTTTATATATAATTCTCCTTTGCACTGGTGAGACTTTCTCCATGAAATGAAGTCCGACTATATGGATTTTGAGGTGTTGGTGTACATTTTCCTCTTATTTTTCTACAAGGGGAAAATACACACACAAATACAATCAGTAATAGGAAATAAAAATTTTAATTACTTTTATAGTACCATTGCCGTCTGGATAATCAAAGCATAGGTTTTTTTTTTTCTTTTAAGGTAGAATAATAAACAAAGCTAGAAGCAAAATTGTTCTCTTAGGGAACTTTGCTGAATATAAAAATACATTGCCAGAATTCAGGCTTCCGCATTCTTTGGGAAACAAAGGAAAGATCCTCTTTCCTTTGTTAATGGTATTTATCATCTTTAACTCATTAGTTGCTGAAGGCAGAGATGAAATGTTGGAGGGACTGGAAATGATCCAGTGATAAAATTCACACAAGTTCTTTGAGGAATGCCTGTGTGCTGGTATTTTGCAGTTAAAATACACACAAAAGTACGTAAGCTGCTGGCATTGCTCCTCTTTAATGCTCCTTAAAGAACACAGAATTTTTTATCTTGTGCTGATGTGTGTTTCATGCCTTCTAAATAAAGAAGAACAATTGCAGGATTCCTCTTTATCTGAACTTTGGGTGCGCCCTTGTGTAAAATTGAAGTGCTTTGTGAGGCATCCACGAGAAGGGAAAAGAGTAGAAGGTAATATGGGGCTGCTTTATATAAAAAGCTTTGATTTGGCCTCTGCTGAAAAAATAAAATTTTATTTTTGTCTGAGCCCTCTTAATTTCTTGAGGAGTTAACCTTTTGTAAGCGATTGTCTACAAAGCAAGGTCAATTATGGGTTGATATAGAGCAGTATATACAAATATATATAAAAATATAGATCTCTTTTTAAATTATCTTGGTTTTTCTTTTTATTTACATGCTAAAGGAAAGGATATATATCCGAAATGTGAGGGATGTTTTTTCCTTTACGTGGGTGTAGCACTTACACATGACACATATTCTTTGCTTTTTCCAAAACCATTGAGTTCTCCTCTAAATTAATTTTAAAGAATGGTGTTTCATTGGATGCTTCACTATATTGTCTTGCTTACATAAGGCTTATAAACCTTCAAAGAATTTGCACCTTTTTTTGTTTATTTATTCCCATTAAATCGTATGCACAGGTTCCTTAAACTTTCTGTTAAAGGGAAAAATAATTCTTCCATCTAGCAACTCTTACATTTTTGTGTGAGATCTTGCAGATCTCTAACCAAGATCTGTACTGTGGCTGCTTATGATAACTGCCAGCATATTGATGTGAGGGGAGGAGCAGAAATCTTAACAGCTCACACTCCAGACACCCACACTGATTGCAATAGAGGAAACTCTGCAGCAGCAAAACAGAATAGTAAATACAGAGTAAGAAATCGTGAAAATGTGGCAAGTTATAATTACAAAGAGGGCACTTACATCACGCTGAATACTTTTTTTTCTGTGTATGATACAAGTGAGATTTTTTGCACAGGGAAAATCCTCAGATTTGTCTGTTGTATTTTTTGTAATTGTATGTTGACTTCTAATTGAGTGACCTCAGAAGGAGAGCTGCTTGTTCTCTGGATTGTGACTGGCTTCCTACTCCTAAGATCAGGACCAGGCACAAAAAGAGGCAGCACTGGTGGTGAGAGCTGAAGAGCAGCAATAACTCCCTGAGGATACAATTTTCCCCTTCTTTCTCTTTTGCTCAAGTCAGACACACACAGTCCTACACATATTTCTGTATGTACGTGTGGCAGAGTGGCAGTGGATGCACCTTGGACTCTGCGGGGATCTCACGTGCAGGTACCGAGGATGCGCAAGGACAGCGCTTCCAGTGTCCCTGTTGAGTTTCCAGGTGTGGGAATTTGAATTACTTCACCCAGGTTGTTCCATGGGGATAAGATTATTTGGATTGCAGAAGGAGATAAATTAGTTATCAAATGTGCCTGGGAAGATGGGAGGCTGCATTGTGTACAGAATAGGAGACAACTACTGATTAATTATGCTATAAAGCACACATAGCTTATAAATGTGCACATGATAAATGTCTGTATCGTACACCCTTGTCCACTTTATCCATGGACAACCCATTTGTCTCCCTGAGGACTGCTGCAAATATTCGAAACACCCATCGCTTTTAAAATAAAACCAGCCAATGTGGTGAGTCTTTTCTTTCTCCTCAGTGAAACAGTGAATTCACCCCTGTTTGTTGCTCATAAAAAGTTTGGAAATTATTGGCATGTTGTAAGCAGCCTGACCTGAAGGAGTGGGAGCAGGGACCTCCAGGCTGGCTGTGGGGCACAGCCTTTGCCCCTGCAGGAGAAAGGAGCACTGGGCTATGTGTGAGAAGGGGGTGGAGACAGTGCTTTGGGTAGAGCCTCTGGTGGCCATTCCTTCCAAGGCCTCTGCTCTTGGTGCTCTAACAGGAAGGAGAGCCCAGCCTTTTGGGGTTGAAGGAATTAAGAAAATGTGACTTTGCACCAACTTGCCTTTCATGTCTGCATTTACGAAATTGTATTTTATTAAAAGGCAAAGTCACTTTCCTGACACTAGCTGCTTTTGCTCTGACCTTCCCCCAAGGGCACCTGTTATCCCAAAGGTATGGTTTTCTTCCTGGAGGAAATAACATCGCTGTCCCTCCCTCCTGCCTATTTTATGCCCCAACAATTAATTTTCGTGAGAATCAATGTATCTTCTTTGTGTGTTTAGACCACGAACACTGCGTAGGGAGATTAAACTGCTGTGCATGACAATTATGTGTACATGAAACTCTTCATTAGCCTCCGTACTAAAGAAAGGAGAAAATAGATGTCACAGAAAAATTTCTGCCCAGTTCTGCTTCCTCAGCAGATGAGTGGGAGTGTTGAAGTACCTCTGCTGACTCTTGTGCGGCAGTGTGCAGGTTTCCAGGCAAACCTCATCCCCAGGGACAGATGAACTGCAGCGTGGGAATATAGACAGGGACTGCAGTGTGCTACCAGGTGGTTCTGGTTGTGTGGCTGCACAAGTAGCTGGGTACCTACCGAGTGAGGGAGGTGTCTCTGTGCCTGAGCATTTCCATCCACCTGCATCACTCTGTCCACGAGCCTTTGCTGCCTCTGAAATGAAGCAGCAGAAGACAATCCTTCATGAGACCCTGGCCCTCAGCAGAGGGGCTGGAAGGGCTCAGTGTGTGGTGAGAGGGCTGTTCATGCTGAGTCACTGCTAAAAAGTCCACTGTGGCTGGTAAAGTGACGCATCATTTTCTGCTTGAACAGTGGAGAGGTTTTTCTCAACACCTTGCATGCTCCTCGCTCTGTTGGAGTTGAGCTTTGAACTGGTTTAAATTCATAAAACATCAAGGAATATGCAGATTTTTGTATCAAAAGTCAGATCCAAGAGGCTATTAAATACTATAAGTACTCTATAATTGGCTCGATTAGTCTAATATTAACTCCAAGTGACACTTAAGTGACATCAACTGTGACAACAGAAGTGACATTTTTGAATTGCCTTATTTTTAGGGAGAGTGTTGATCATGGCTTTTTCAATTGTCACTGTGGCATAATGCTCATAGACCAACATATTTCTGGCAAGCGTGACGTGTCCCTTTTCTCTGGTGTCAGGGGTGTGGACAGTGAGCCTTGCTGCTGCTCAGTAGGGTTCCTGCACTGACAGTATGCATTTGTGTCAACAGAAAACCATGGATTTCTGCTAACCTATTCAGAATGTAAAGATTTCTCGAGAAATGTTTTTTGATTGATTACCGGTAATGTTTACTGAGGCAAGGAAGAAGAAAAAGACCACCTTTGTTAATGGCAAAGCCTATGAGTCAATCTTCAGCAATCTGAGTGCGTGATAAAAGAGCATCAAGACTGTAGCATCCTTTCTTTTTCCTCCTGGTCAGTAGACTCCACGTTGTTGATTCTGTTGTAGATTTCCAAGAGTAACAGTTCCAAGTACTTGCCATCTAGAGAGGGCCATTTTTCACCACTGTCTATATCCTTGGTTCCGGTGCTCTGGGTCCCAGGCTGATACCAGATATAGAGAGTGACCTTCTCTGCCTCTGCTAAGCCCTGCAAAGATCTTGAAGGTTGTGTTAGCCTCAATCATATAGGCCAATAGTATTCTTCAAGCTTATATCCTGGCAGGCTTAAATCCCAACAGTCTAAGAAAGCAATCTCTAAAAGTGTCTGTCACCTAATCAAGACCCAGTGACTGTAGGCAATGTCTTTATTGAGGGAAAATCACAATAGTTCCAGTGAAATTTGATTTTTTTGTAATGATTGTTTCACCTACATTTATAATCATGTAGAAGATGATAGATGAAGAATAATTCTAATAATGAAAAAGATGGTTTAACTAACTTCCAGTCTTGGTGGATTTCTGTGATTTTGGTGACTATTTCCCAAAAGATTCAATGCAGAATTTCTGGTTGGTTTGTCCTGTAGGAAGTGCAACATGGATTGTAGATAAGCAGATTGAGGCCTGTCATTGTCTCTTCCGATTGACTAGAAATAACCACATCCAATGTTTTATTACTCTGTTCTTTTCACCTAATAACTCTTAACTTAAAAAGCCTTTGAGATACAGGCTTGCACTTTTTCAGTCCGTTCCTGGACAATGGAGCCTTGGTCAGTTTGGCCAATAAATTCTGCCATAATGTATGTCATAAGCCTGGGTAGGAACCTAATTAAATTTGCTTCTTCCCTTCTTACAGTCATTGATTGGACTTTTATCCAATATCTCCCATACAGCTTGAAGGAGTCCAGCTGTCAGTGCAAACCTGTGCTGCAATACAGCACAGATCCAACTTTTCTTAGTGTACCCAGCCACGCATGCAATAACTTCAGTTCATATCCAGATCTTAAATACACTTTCTTCCTTGATGTATTTTACATGAAGAATATTTACAAACTAATAATTTTTTTCTATATGTTCCTGTTGTATTTATTTTCCAGTGGGGTCATTGAAATTAAGCCTGTGATAAGTCTGTCACTTCAAAAAATCGGCCATTCTTGTCTGTCGTTCTCAAGATTACACGAGATAAAATCTGTTAAAGATATATTTACTACATATTTGGTTTAATCTAATTACTTGGTTTATAAAAATTAGGCTTTTTTAAATTTCTTGGGTTTCGTGGTCTTAAACTCTGACGTAAAAAATTGCCTCCTTCACTGCCATTGCTGATGGTAAAGTATTTTATTCATAATTTAATATTTTCCATATAAGCATTCCAAAGGCTCCTTTTCCTCAGTGCTTTGGATATGACAGGGTGGAATCTCACGTGATTAACAAGGGCAGTATGTGTTGTTGAATGCCTCTCCAGTGACATTCTCTACATTCATCTCACGTGTTACAGCTCAAAGGCTGATTTATCCAAGAGTCACAGTCACGGTCAGTCTGCTTGGTTGTGATGTGAAGTCCATTCATTTCTGCTGCATGATATTCCAGAAGACAACTGACTGCGATAACTCTGTAATTTAAAAATTGTTCCATGCCTGCGTACAGGTGAAAAATCACCTGGGCTGTGTGTCCTGCTTTATTTGAAATGTTTTTCTTGCCTAACCAGTGAATTTATTCCATATGCTAATGTAAGACTCTTCTCTCCAGTTTCCACCACAGAACTGTGAAGCTTGGAATATCATTACAACTGGAAGGATTGTTTTCATTTACTAATTCCTGGAAATCTGTCTGTTATCCTGAAGTCAAGGGAATGCAGTTCATGCAAGAAGAACCAAGAACAGGAAGGTTTTCATGGGGTTTAACACTGCAATGGGTCACGAGTCTTTAGTTTAGTTGGGTGTTGTCAGGTAGACACGGTATGTTCGTCATTTGAGATCTTAAAGGACTTTGCATGCAGGTCTGTTTGTGTTCCCAGCAAAGATCATCAGGAAATAGCAAAGTTCATGTGTTGGATTGTTGGAAAGATTGTTGGAGCACCTAGAGGTGACTACCAACCCAGAAGAAGACTCCTGTGAATTCTGAATAAGATTTGAGTTCCTGTTTTCAGGACTGATCTGTGTTAGGATAATGAAAGGCTGCTGCTGGCTGAGTGACTGATGGGTGTAAGCTCTGTACCATGTGTCCCTTTTACCCAATTTAAAAATCTCTTTTAAGCACTACCACCAAAGATCCTGCTTAATTGTTTCTTTGGGTTTTTTAAACTGCATAGAGAAAGAAGAAAGATAGGTCTGTTTCTCTTTGAAATGACACAAAAAAAGAGAGGAAGAAGCACATGGATTAATGGTTACCTGGACGGGAATATCTGCTAGGTGTTCAAATGAAGTGCTTGTCTGGTTATTTCTATTGATCAGGGCTCACAAAGGGTTTTCTGTTCCAGAAGTAGGTCTGTAAGACCTCTGACCATGTAGATGATATTCTTAATGTATCTGGTCAGTTGTCCTGGTTTTGCTTATATCTGAGAAAAGCCTGCAGGAAATAGCGGTAGAGCTGGGCTCCATGGTCACACCCTAATACCTCACTTGCTGAACAAAGCAAACCCTTAATTACAAACTCAACCACATTAAAAAAATTGTTGAGGGCTGACATTTGTGCATGAATTAAATGTGTGATGCGTTTGTTGTGGAGGCATGAGGTTGTAATTAGGGTTTTATATGATATTGTAAAAGGAGATTAATGTATAGTGTGTTTCCTTATCAGCGGGAAGCAGGAACCAGTTCCCTGTGACAGCATGGAGACAGTCCCTGTCCCCAGACGTGTGCCATGCAGGCACAGCCTGTAGGAGGCTGTCTAAAGGGTTTCCATTAAACAGAGTTAAAAAACACTAGGGAGACAGAGGTTGGTAAGATGAGAGTTGAGAGTGCTTTTTGAGATTAGTTCTAGGATCTCCTAATTAGCTAGAGTAGCAAAATGCCTCCTGTCTGACCATCATATGGTGCCTGGCAGTGGCAAGGAGGTCCAGCTGGCTCTTGGGCCAGGTAGGAGCTCCATGAGGAAGCTGCACAGGGACACGACTGCGCAACTTCTAGTAAAGTCCACCTGTCTTTTTTTCTGCTGTGGTTCCCAGATTTTGCTGCACTGCAGAGTTTACAGAAATTCCTGTTTCAGCCCTAACCCATCACCAGCTGAGTTTTCAAAGCAATTTGCTTGTACAGCCGTCTCCCCCTTCCCACACCTACACAAAAGTTTTTTAAATTGTTTTCTTCTTGCTGCCTTCTCCCAGCTTCTCCCTGTACGAACTGAGCCGCACAGCAAAGGTGGTTATGAAATCCTTTACATATGGGCAAGATTGATGTCTTCGACATCTGTCCTCCACTGAGTTAAAATTATGTTTTTAACTTCATCTACGAGTCTTGCTTTTTATGTCCAGCACAATGGATAGGACGGGCCCAGCCCTCTGCATGCACTCTCTTTCTCTCCTTGGATGGGAAGCCCCCCGTTTCCCCATCGTGTTGACATAATTTCAGGATTCTTTGAAGCCACCCACGCACATACGTAAGCGGTGTGTTGAGCCGTGCATAATGTGGTCACTTGAATGCTTCTGGAATGCCTAGGTATCATGTGAAGATAATGATCCATATAAATGCATTTCATAGCAAGAGACTCATCTATAGATGGTGTGCGTGTAGGTTGCCTTAAGCATTGGAGCTGCCTTTACGTTTTGTTCCTCTCTCCGCTCACTCAGCCTTGGATCTCTTTTTTCAGCTTTGTATCTTTAAAAAGCTTTGCTTTTGTTAGCTGCACTGGAGATATTAATTGTGCTCACAGAAAGCCACAGTTAGGTGCATATGTATCAAAAGCCACTGTGCTCTTCATCTGGAGGAAAATTGCAGATTGTTTTTTTTAGTGATTTGAGTGGTTGGTTGCTGCTCAGTGGGAGAAGAAAGTGGGACTGGTTTTAATACATTTTCTACATTCTTTCCTTTTTGTGCGTTTGAGGAAAAATGTCAGGTTTTCCACACATGGTTCATCCAGGGTCTGCAGCCCTCCAGAAAAGTGCTGTTCCTAAGGATTGAAGAAAAAAAAAAAAGTAGATTTGAAAAACTATTATTAAAATCAGCTCCAAAATTCATTTTTTCTCTTTCTTTCTCAGTGAGGCAGCTAAGCCACTTGACAGTTTTAGGTGTTGGCTGGTGAGGGGTGGAACTTCCTGTCTGTATGTATAAAAACATGGCTTGTCTTTGATGTGCCAAAGCCTCATGGTCGAGTCATCCCCACGGCCCTCAGCCTTCTCACTCACTTTTGCATCATCTTTCCTCCTGCTGCCAGGAGGAGCATGACAGCCTCGTCATTTCCTGCTGACACTGTGAATCATGCCCTTCAGATGCCTGAAGCTGGAGAGCAAATTTCTGCAATTAGTGAGCATAGAAAGTAATCCTGCCCTCGCCGTGGCCTTACGAAGACTGCAGTCTGATGTCATGAGCCAGTTCTTGGACTGGAAAGAAATCAGATCTTTGCTTAACAGGGACTGTGGATACTACCAGCATGGCCTTGTAAGGGCTTCTTTGATGCTTAATGTGAGATAGATCCATCTCAAACAGATTTTCGGTGTTTTCTTACTTTAGTCTCCATATTGAACTCCTGTGAAGCCTGTCCTGACTTGTGCCTTTAACCCTGTTTGTTCTTGAAGGCTGAGAGTTACTGCCTTCAGATCCCACAGCATTGGCATTGAGTGAGAACATGTTGGCTACCAGGCATGCTGATGGGTCATTAGGTGTCATTAGTCTGGAAGTGCTTTATTTTAAGCATATTGCAAAGAAAGATCCCCAAAACTGGACTATTTCTTGGTTGGGAAATCCACGTGTCCTCTGACCTCATGTCAACAGGAGAGTTCAGTGACTTCTCACTTGTACGTTCCAAGAAAAACCTCACTACAGACATGTGAACTGGAGAATAGGGTAAGATTTAAAATAATCTCTAAAATAAATTTTCTCAGTTAAAGAGGAAATAAAGTAATTTTTGATCCCAATAATCTTGCCTTAATTTTGAAAAAAACATAGCCTATGAAAGTAAACCTGCTGGTCACAAAATAATACTTTCATAAAAGTTTAAATTAAAAATAAGCCCACTATTAGCATAAATATGATCAGAAATGTGAACAATAACACAATTTAGAACACCACATTAACATTATTAATCAAAATACTGAAGACAGACTGCTGACAACACTGATCCATGTGCAGCATATTAGGGAAACAAGGAATGAAGCTTGTATTCTGAGGTCATCTATATACTGCAAAGCCAGGATGTATCCATCATGTCACTAAATGTCATTTATTATCCATTGTAGAATAAACTCCTGAGTTAACACTTTTGCACTGCGGGCTGCCAGGAAAAGCAAGAAAGCTTCTTAATGCTGTTCAGATTTGAAAGCATTCATAATTTGGGATGAAGTTAGAAGTACTGATAGAGCATCCCTCTCAGAGTCTGTGAATGAAGAGGATGCACCCCAAGAGAGTCCTCGCTACACAGCAGATTGTTGAGTTTTCAGGAGAGTAAATGGATAAGCTTTTCTTGTAGCCAAATAACTACCAAGACATTCCTCCTGGGCCTGAAGTGGCAGTGGCATGAAATCAGTTTGTAAATCACATTGTGTATCACAATGCTACCTCTAATGATTATATGTATTCTAACTTCCAAATAATCTCTTCTCCAGAGTCTTCAAATATTCCCTTACCAAGTCAAGCAAAACTTTTTTTTAATGATGCACTCTGTGAAAGGAAAGCTGCGACAGGGTTCTGTGGCTCCTGCCAGTGGTTTTCCTTCTGCCAGCTGACCCAGGAACACCAAGCTGCTGTAATACCCAACTTTTCCTGCCTGGCAAACCCTGACTAGAACAAACTGTTTGTTCTAGTGCTGCAACATCAGATTTATAGCTTCTCCTTGGAAATAAATGTAGCACTGGAAAAAGGTGCCTGCCAGAGAGCAGTAGCAGGATTCTGGTATCTTCCCCTACTGAGGAGACAGGGAAACCATGCCAGCTTCTGCTAGCTTGTCATGCTCTAAAGAGACTGAAGGGACAAGGATTCAAACAAGCAAGTTTTGGCTTCCCTGCCAAGGTTGCCACTGGTTTTAAGGGCAGGGCACCTAACCCCTGCACATGCAGTAATCATCCTGCTGCATATAATGAACCACCAAAGAGCTGCTGTGTACTAGTGACTTCTGGGTTCATGAATTGTACAAGAATTGTGCTTTGCTAGGAAAAAGATGCTAAGTTGTCATCACGGTTTATTTCCTTTACCAGTTCTGTATGACACTTTTTAACATAATCTGTGTGAAAAACAATAGCTTTTGTCCTTCTTCTGTCTTATGCAAGTATATTTATTATATCATTATTTATGTCAAACATGCTCCTCATTTTCATTTTGGTCTGTGGATTCAGAACAGATTTCTGTGTCTTTTTGGATTTGCTGCTAATTCCTTTAATGTTCAAGTAAGACCACAAAATTCACAATAAATGTTGTTATCTATGAACACTTGAAGGAAAACTTAAAATACTTCCATTCAGAACTCCTTCAGGACCCCTGTAAGAGACACAGTATTTTGTACAGATATACAAAGAGGTTATTCAAATTGCTGATAAAGTACATTAGTGAAGAATTCCTACCTGATTCATCACATTCCCTGCAGTTTCCACGTGTCACCTGCAAAAGGACAGGGCCTGAAGTTCAGCAAAGCATACCCAAGTAGGTGTGTTTGCAAGTTCTGTCACCAGTGTAGATGCTGGCACTCGAGACCTTTGTTTGACTGTCTGGTTTAGCCCTTGCCGTGGCAGTGGACTTCTACAAACCAGTGACCTCTCAGAGGTGGGAAACAAATGGCACAGAAAGCCTTGTGCACCAATCAGTGTTTGATTGCAGCTAGAATATCTTTACAAGTTCAATTTTTATACACTTAATTAAGCAAACAGATCTTTCCCATGAAGCAGATTCCGAGTCTGGATCCACTCCTGTTGAAGTCATTTGGCCTTGGGGGCTGTGACAGAAGAGATGAATGTGATGCAAAAGAAAGTGCCTGGGTTTACAGGGGAAAAACCTTGACATTAGCATTATCCAGTAATTTCTGTCCATTATTGTCACTGCTGAAGAAATCCCCAATGATACAGAGGTTACCTAAAAGTATGATATCTGGCTTCTTTGTAGTACGTGTTGAGGTCCTAAATTCTTTAGATTGTTTTAAATTTGGGTTGAAATACTACTTTGCACTAGGACAAATATTTCAAATCTTGTTTTCACTTTACTTACATGTCACTGAGCTGGGATTCAATGTTCCTTTTTACAGCCGGCCTCATCAATGTCACTTAGGTCAGAACCCAGACATGTGGCCCCAATATTACCTAGGTGTGACATCCTTTTCAGTTGCTAAAGAAATACAGACTCTGAAATGAAGGAGGAGGTGGAAGGGACTGCAGGCTGTAGTCTATAATTGGGAATCTTTACTTTTATTAAAAAATGTCTTAGCAGAAGCTTTGTTGTTCATCTTCCCATATAAGTGGATATATTCTCATTGTCTGCTGTTAAGAGGAATATTTTTAACAGCTATTGAAAGGTCCTTGGGGTACATGTGTGTAATAATAATTTTTTACTTTTAAAGGAAATCATCTGTAAATCCCATTAGTTATCATTTTTCAATTTTCATCTTTCTAAGCGTGATTTAACTTCAAGTGTTGCAGTTCTTAAATCTAATTAAAGAATCGCCTTTAGTTCCCATCAGAAAGTCGACCTGCTGTAGATTGTTCCATGGAACGCTGGAGATGAACAAATTAAAGGCTGTACCCATTCTGGAATGAAAGAACCCTGGGGGCTTTCCTAGGGTGTGGGACAGGACTGAATGTGGCTGCTCTCCCACAGGAAGTGTAGATCTGATCTCACGCCAGTGGGGCTACAGCAGGACCCAGTGGGACCAGCAGTGGGTGGATGGAGGAGGCACCATTGTCCTGAGGCCTTCCTGGGAGGAGATCCCTGCCGAGGGGAGAGGGCCACAAAACCAGTCCCCACTCTGCCCCTTCAGCCAGGGTCCTGGTGGGCAGCAGTGATCCCTTTCCCCATCAGCACAGTGTGTGGCCTCCCCTGCTGCTGCAGCCCCACTTTGTGCTCTGCAATATCCGATAGCAGCAACCATGGAAACCGCTGCTGACGGTGGCTTACAAAAGAATTTGTTAATTAAAACATGTTTAAAATCATAATAAACTCACTATCTTAAATCCACCAGGGATATTGCAAATGGTATCCCACTCTGCCATCACTCTCCAAAGCTGAAATGCAGCTGGAGATGAAATGCCCCTTTGCATCCAGTTCTCATCTTCTGTTATCTTAGCACACAGTCAGAAGGCATATATTAGTATTAAAATTTTTATAGTTGCAGCAGTGAGGGCTTGACCCAACCCTGTGGCCACCCATAAACTCCGTTATCTGTCCCCCAGTTTAGCAGCACAGGGTTTGTCCCAGGCCTTGTTGGAGGAGGCTCTGCAGCAGAGACTTTCTCAGGAGAACAGGGAGGACAAAGGGGAGCAAGCAAGGAGACAATGAAGCTGAATAGCCTGGAAAACGGGGCAGAGCTGCTGCAAAGAGAATGTGAGACTGAAGATCAGACTAACTTCACACTGACTGAAGGGAAATAAAAAGCTAAAATCCCACTGAAAATCCCACTGAAACTTGTGGATGATTGAGCTGAGGAAATGCTGCATATTCTGGGCCCAGTGGGGTCTCAGAGGAAGTAACCAAGCTGTCTTTGTGGGCTGGATCCATGCTACGTGTGAATCCAAACATGGTTTGTTGCCTTGGCATGCAGGAATCACATGGTCCAGGAGGGCTGTGAACCTGAGAACCCAGCAGTCTTTGCTAAAAACAGCTCTAAGCATCACTGAACCAGCCCCTGGATGTTGCTCTTTAGGAAAAGATGATGGTTTTTGCCACGTGGAACAAAAGCTGGGAAAAGTAGAAGCCAGTAAGGAACACTTTTTGAGGCAGAAGAGTTGATGGAGTTCAAGTGTGAGTCTCTTGACTGATCTTTTTCCTAGATCAGGAATTAATTAATTCCTAGGGCAATTAAAGGTGAGCCTGGGAGGAGATGGGCAGAAGCACCAGCACTTCTGCAGGAGCTCTCTTCCAGCAGGGTTTGTGGTGTGCAAGACTCTGTGTAAACTGAGGAAAGGGTATTTGGCGTTCTTATGTACACGTGGGCAGATGAGTTCAAACCCTGCTCTGTTTTAAGGCATCCAGAATAGAGAATATTAACTTTTTAGTGTTTTCTGTTCATCAAGACAATTAAAATTGCCTTTAAAAAATTTATTATTAGTTTCCCTTATAAAAGACTATAAAATAAAGGCTGTATTTGAACTTTTCCAAGGAAAATATTAACTTACTCTAGGGTCAAAATTTCTCAAATTATTATCCCCATTATTTCTTTATAATTCTTATCACAAATTGATCCTTTCTCCCAGCAGAAATAATTGGTTCCAGCCAATAACAAACCCTCATCTCGATTTCATTGGCCTGTATGTCAGGCAACACAAGAGACATTCTGTAATGCCTCAAAATATCCCTTCTGGGTAATGTAAGTAGACCACCAAATTAGTCCTATTAAACTTTTTAACCTTTCAAATTTAAAACCCAAATATTTGAACACTGCCCACAAACAGAACTAAACATGCTCAAATCTTTTTTGCTGTATGTAATGTTATCATACACTTAAACGAAAATGCAGTGATCTCTACGGGTTATTTCTGTTTACTACTGTCACTAATAATTAATTTTATGGTTAAAATAAATGTATTAAAATAGAGAACTGCATTCCAGCAATATACCTACAGTAAAACTGTGTTACACCTCTGTGTGTTGAGGATTCAAACCAGTCAATTTGTAATTTGCTTCCTAACCTCCAGGAGGAACAAAAATGAACTGTACAGAGAAAGAAAAAGAACAGAAATTTTATTAGCCTGTCTTGCTGAGTAAAATGATGGATAAAAAGTAATTCTGTGAACAGCACAACTTGTTTTATTGCAGAATGGAACAACATACTTGGAGAATGGTTGCTTCCTTCTCTGACATGGTTGTTCCACAACTTACACCAGCGATGTCCCTCACAGAAGTGCTAATGGCAGCTAAAAATTGCATTAAAGAAAGCATTTCAAGCTGACTCATTTCAATAGGCGGACAAAATCGCTTGATCATCTGACAATGGCATGTAAAAAGTAGGCATTTGTGTTTTTCCTTTGTTAGCAATGTGAAGTAGAGGTACCAGGGTTTTTTCCAAACCTTTCCCCTCTTTTATTCAGTGGGGTTGGTGTGTGATGGAAGAGCAGGGAGCTCTGTAGCAAGGCCCCTCTCATTCAGACTGCAAGAAGGCAAGAGGCTGCAATCTGCCTCTTGTCTTTTCCCCTGTAGAAATGAGGCTCTCCACCACTGATATAATAATCCCTAAAAGTGTAAAAACTGTAAAATGCGTGTTTGTATCAGGCACATGGGTGTGGTGCTTTGACCTGATTTCATGAAACTTAACAGAGTTTTTGATTACTTTTTCTAGCATGTCATGTTGCTCAAGTGCTGTTCAGCAGTGCTGTTTCAGATAGGAGGTACAGCAGAACAGTGTTGCCACAGGCTCCAGGCAGAGGAGACTCCCTCTGCTCTGTGGGCTAAAGAATGGTTTGCATTTCAAATTCGCTGAAAAATTCTAATGCAAGTCAGAACAGGGGAGGGAAGAAAAAACCCACAACCCAGAAAAAAGAAAAATCCTTTTTGCCAGCCATCAAGATGGTGTTTTGGGAAGAGCCATCCCTAATCCCTCCACAGAGCTTCTGCCTCAAGCAGGGACCAAATCACAGAGGTCTCATTTTCAGGTTCCTGGAGAGATGCTGAGCTGTTTGATGGGAAGCAGTTGCTTTGTTGTGGACATTTGCTGGGTTGTTTCATATCAGTGGCTGGGGTCAGGTGTTGTGGTTTGCCTCCCAGCTCTGCTTGGCAAAGGGCACCAAGGATGGTGTGAGAGGCTGCTGGTGAAAGGTGGAGTTCAGCACTGCTTCAGAGCAGTCCCTGGGGGTGAGGTGGCTGTACCAGTCTTTCTGTGGTCCACTGGCACACCATGCTTTTGTGGAGGGTGAAGTTCCATGAGGCAGAGGGTAGTGTTCAGGCTGCCCAATTCACTGTCCAAGCAGGGGATGACTCCTGAGGGGTGTCTTTCTGTAATCTGAAAACTACGTGGTAGTTGACAGTGACATCCTTTAGCAAGACAACAGCTTGCTGGATGTGAATAGTGTTTGCATGTGCAACACACCGATTAATCTTTTAAGGTAGCTGGTCCTGAGAAGGACTCAGCTGGGGCATTTGTGTGTCTGCTTCGGGGCACAACCCTTCAAGGGAAATATAAGGAAGGGCAAAGGTTAAACAAGAATGACAACATATTTAGGAAATAGGATGTGGGACAGCAAGTTGAAATAATGGAAGCTGTCATCGGGTCTCTTGGCTAGGCTGTGTGACCCTGGAAGGTGTAAATGCCTGCAGGAGAGGAGGAATAGCCTGTGATCTGTCTGCTGTGAGTTGGATAAAGAGCAGTAAGTTGCAGCAAGGAAAATGTAGGTCAGATTTTAGTAAAAAACTTTGCAGCAGAGAAGGGAGAGTAGCACCAGAGAGTCTGCTTGCAGCAGTCCTGCACCAGAGGAGGATGAGCTGGATAAATGCTGGTCAGGAAGGGTTTAGTTCACTGGTACTACTGACAGGAGATGGGAGGAGGTTTCTTTGAGCCATGTGTTTCCCTCATTCTTATTTTATGATAGCTAGCATTGGAAAATTATCACTGCAGATGTGAAAAGTAGGAACCTGCCTTACATCTGGCAACTGATGGGCACACATGAGGACGGAGGTGGGTGATGCAGGAAGGCAGCTCTCCCAGCCTGCTCATCCCATAGCAGCCATTGCAGATTGCTGCATTAGTGGGCAGCTCTGCTCCTCTCAGAGATATCCCCTTCTTTGCATATAAATAATTTCTTAAACCTTTCCAACACTTTTGATCATGGGATTTTTACTGGTGGCTAAGTAGTGGTTTTGTATCTGATGTCTGCTGCATAGAAATAATATCAGCGCATCTTCCAGCCTGGATTCTGCATTGCCTCGTTGGGGCTTTTTGTCATGTGTCAGGTCACTAACATCACTTCAGTGGGGTTTTATAATTGCATTTAATATGTCACTTACTATGCACGCCTCATCTGATTTCTATGGCACTAATGAGATAATTTATCTTTGCTGGGTAGCAGTCAGTTGTGTGTTGATAAGGCATTTAATTTTACCAAGTTATAAAATCTTGGCTGATTTTAGAGAAGGGTCAGAGCCAAGATAATTTTGTATTTTAAAATACTTATCAACTTCAAGTCCTTAATGTTAGCTTTCTTTTTGTCTTTTCAGCTAGGGTAGCTCCAGCCTGGATTTTATTCAGAGAATTCATAAAATTTCTTTTGTCATTTGAGTGATAAAGGAAACCATGAGAAATTCTGTGCTAATATTTGTTAGATTAAATATATTATTATTCTGTGCTAATATTTGTTAGATTATTTGTTAGATCATTTGGGGAGGGGGAAGATGGCAGGGAGACAGAGTCAGTTTTCCAACTACCAAAGCAGCAAGACTTCTTACTGTGCAGCAGTGAAAGCCCAGCAAGCAAATTAATGTGTGGGAGGAATATCTTCCACTAGTTTAATTTTTTAAATTTTGGTCTAATTTTCAGGAGTATCTGAAGCTGTGTTCTGTCATTTTAGCCTTATTAAGGGATATCATTTGCAGGAAGTTTCAGGTTTTAGCCACTTTTTCAAGTACTGTATTTCACTCCTGCACAACGGTTTTCTTGCAAAGTTAATTGCTCTTTTATTTTACAGCAACACTGACTGTGTTTCATATCTAAAGAAAAACGACATTTGGGTTTTCTAATTTAGAAGCACAAAAGGGGTTGATAGAGGCAGTGTTAGTACCTGATTCGCATGCCGAAAAAAGGTGCTTGTGTTAAATTACAGGCTGCTGAAGCTGGGGCCGAAGATAATGTTATTAGACTTCTGGAATAAATACAATTAATGGGACAACAGGGCAATCACACGGGCCACCTCTTATGTAGATACCATATTAATTTTCATGAGTAGGATTTCATCATTTAACTCAACTATGTGCATGTGTGTCTTTTTTTTAAGCTTTCTTGGTTTTCCCTCATTTGGAGATTTTAAGTGTCTAAAAATGTTCATGTTTTCTTATGTGCACCCTGGCAGAATTTTGGAGAAGGAGATACCTCTGCTTCTGTATTGTCTCTTCCTCTAGGTAAGATCTGTGAGATTCAGAATACAAGTTACATTTTGTAATGGAAAAAACCCTCTCCTGAGATATGGAAAGAGTAGTCAATTAGAGAATGCTACCATGTTTTTTAAGGCTATGAAAAGGTAGGATAAAATGAGCACTCTGGCTCGTGCTGAGCTCCTTGGGAACAGCTGCTGTGCAGGATTCCTCCTGAAAACCTTGTCCAAACAAATCATCATTTAAATACAGAGTTGTCACTTTACCAAAGCCTCACTCTTGCAAGATCTTTCACGTCTGTGTTTGAGATGGATGTATTGTATTATGGGAACCTACAATACTTATTTCTGTAGTCTCTTTAGCTCTGTTTGGTACGAGGTGAATCAAAGCATAGGGCAGCACTCAGCTCCTGATCACTCCTGTTTCACAGTGGCTCAGGGTTTTTCAAACCTGTGAAGAAATCTGGGGCAGAGCAACGGTGCTTCCCCTTGTGTTGCCTCTCCAAGAATGGATACAGATTGTATAATTTTCCCACTATTTTTAAGACTGAGATAAAGGAAAAATATCCTATCACAAAACCTAGAGGGTTTTTTTAACCTTTTAAAAGCACAGACATGGTAGATACTGGGTGGACTGTGGTATCAGTGTGATGGATTGGCACAATTCCCATGTCTCCCATGGGGCCAGCAGAAGCATGTATTATTCTGACGTGCTATTTTGAGAGGAAAAAAATCATTCAGATCCTTAAATCATCTTTTGTGAGCAAAGATCAGAAAAAAATTACTCCAGTGGCAGACACAGACATACCAGGTTTTTGAGCCCCTCAAAACGTTGCAGTGTGCTTTGTTCCCCACTTCATTGCCTCGACTTCAGTCTGCAGGATAGGGCTCTGTGGCCTCCTTGAGTATGTCTGATTTTGCACCAGCCTCCATCACATTTGTGTTTTTAAAATCAGTGTGTCTGTCAAGTCTCCCCTGGGAAACAGCTGATTTCTTTGTTTTGGCAAACCAAAATAAAAGCTGAGAACAGTATAAGCCCTTTCTTCAAACAGTGGTAGGACCTGATATGCTAAGAGCTTTTGTTTATTCTGATGTCTCTGACCGAGATGTTAATCGCCATCTCAGAAGTGTAAATCAGTTAAAATGGCAAAAAAGAGAGATTTGGCCTATCTGAAGGATGAAATACTGATTTGGTTTTTTTTAGGGTCTGGAAAACCCCTAATTGTTAGCAAGATAAAATAATTTGAAAAGCTTCCTAATGTTTAACAAATGACCAAAAGCATTTAGGGTGCTTTTTCGCTTTTGGTGGGAAAAAATGCCTTTTAAGCCTGGGAATTTGAAATATTTTCTGCTTGTAACTACCTGCAGGTGGTAATTGAGTGTGGGCTGAGTTCTAGCAACAGTTTGAGATGAAAGGAGGTGGACATCTGTCCTGCTTGGGGTTCCTCTCCAGACTGCCATCACCGAGGAGTTTGGGAGCTGGTGTTTCACAGGGAGCAGAGACAAAGGCAGTTGTTCTTGGGTAACGTGCAAAGTGCTCTTTGTGTTTCCAAACCTCATTGGGGTTTTACTGAAATTGCTTTATTCTGGTACTGAGATTGCTGCCCCGTGCCATTTCACCCGCCAGTCAGCAGAGCTGTGTTTGTTCACCAGACAGGTTTTTGCTGAGGTAGTACATCAATTCTAAAACCCTAAACGTCGGTCCCTTTCTCAGCCCCTCTTGTGCAGGGAATAAAATAGGAAGTGCAGCTCCCCAATGCAACGTCTTATCTCTGTCATCCAAGGATGGATGAAGTGTGTTTGAAGGCATGGGCTCCCTTCTAGTACGCCTGTTTGAAGTAGGTTTCCCTGCTGCAAAGTTGGCTGCCTTCCCCTCAGCTAAAATACGGTGACTATTCAGGAACTGAGTTTGTAAAACCAGTTTTAATCTCTGCATGGGGTGTTAAACTGCTGTTAACCCCACGAAGGGTCTGTCCCAAGAAGCACAGCAGATTGTAGCCCATTCTCTAGCACGTGCTGTCTTCCAGCACAAAGGCTCTCGCTTTTTAAGGCAACAAAGCTGAACTTAAACACAAAGCAGGAACAGCTTGGCTTTTTGATCCCTACACTGAAAGACATCCTCATTTCAGGATCAAGGCAGCTCTGGAAATTCCTACATCTTGAGCTGTGAAACGATGCAAAAAGCTCCAAAATGAATATACATGTGTGCAAAAGAATTACCGAAGTGCTGAAAGCAGCATAATTGTGTCAGTCAATGCCAGGGCCCAAGTGAATAAATCCAGGCCCTGGATTCTTCCTGGCGGATCTGAGCTGGCTGATGAGCGGGTCTTGCTGTGGCCATGCCGCTCACCCTCACGGGTCTGGCAGAGCTGGGCCTCGGGGGTCTGCACTGCAGGCCCAGCTCAGCCGAGATGTGGGCTCTAATTTACATCTGGTATTTGAAGGGACTGTCTGCAGGGAAGCCCTTCAGAGAAAGACCAGGGCTGGGTCACATCTATTTCCACTCTCTGCTATCTAGGGTAAAGTGGCTTTCAATTGATGGATGTGATGCTTAATGGCAGTGGTGAATGCATACATATTTCCCAGGATCTCGCGAGAGGTGGGGGAAAAAGCTAAAATGTAGTACTGTGTCTTCAAAAGAACGTGGCCTCTGTGCTTTTTACTGACACAAATGTGGGCTTAGAAGGGAAACCTGCCGGGTATTTCTCATCCCAGATACTGAGGTAGTCCTGTACCAGCAACAGGAAAAGGCTCAGATCACTCTTCACAGGGAATCTCTCTGTATTTGGGATTAGACCCTTCTCTTCCTTCTTTTTTTTTCTCTTTTTTTTAAAGAAAAAGCAAGTGAATATTTTTATTAAACATCTTGATATTCCCTTATATTAGCTGAGTGAGTAGGTATTTGCATCTGGCTGGTCTGTGGCCAGTTTAAGTGTCATCACATAAAGAATTTATCTGGGAACCACATTTAGCTCTTGAGTTGATAAATATAGAAGAGTGTATGAATTTCCTGAAAAATGGTGCATGAAAAAATTAAGGGAGAACAGGAGGAAGTTCAGTTTAAATTTCTGGCAGGTCAGGGCATAGAATTACTTACTTGTATGCATCTTGTTTTGTAGCATCAAAGACACACAAATATTTTTCCTTATCTAGTATGCCAGCCAAATTATCAGCTTGGGAATGAGATGTGCATTGAATTTTGACACCAGGGAGAGTCCAAGGAAAGGATTGGTATCATTTTGGTACCAGGTGACATGGCTGTACCATAGCTTAGCAGCTGGCTTAGTGATCTCCAGGGTACAAATTTCTTCCACTTCATTGCCAGCATCCTCTTCCGAGGAAATCAGAGCGGACTCTTGCAAATAGCTTTGTCCTTTCTCCGACTGACTGTGCTCTTAATAATCAAAACGAGTTGCAGGCATTCCATTAATTGTCCAGATAATTAGCTTTAGGCAATCTGGCATTTCATCTTTGTCTCTGACTTAATCTCAGCTAGTTTTTGTTCAGTCGCTGGCACATGTAATTCCTCATCTATTTTGACATTTCTCTGTCACATTACCATTTGTCATATTTCAATTCCTCCGGACTCGAGCAAGCCTTGATCACTCGTACCGGTCTGCAGCTTACTTATGCTACATAAAATGCAAATAGTTGTAACTTTTTGTGCCTGCTGATTTGATCAATGTGCATTTTTCTGCTCCTGACGTGCACTCGCAGCCTTAGCTGGCTTGGCCTTGTCCATCCCGTGGCGCCTCCACGCAGGTTGTTAAAACCTTCTGTAAGAGTTCTCATTCCCTGGGTGCGTATGGGGTGTTTTAAACCTAATTTTATTTTTTTTTTTATTAATCCCTAGAAGGATGCCAGATGGTGAAATGCAAGGATACACGATAGGGCTGCGTGTGCACACACACACATTTTATTTCTCTGTGTGTGAACGCACAGGGTGATTCAGTGTGATGGAAGGTTTTATTAGATACTAAAGCTGCTTTTTTAAGTTATGCAGGTCACTTCACACGAGGACTAAAAAAACTCGATTTATTTGGCTCTATACAGTGTATGACTTTATAGAAAAGCTGTTTAGAAATAGCTGCTACTGCAGTTTGGGAGCACTTATATTGCTGTTCCCCAGAAGTTGGATGCCTTCTGCTGCTGGGTCCAGATGAGAAAGGAGAAGCTGTTATTCTGTGTTCATTTGGAAAACTGTGAACCTCCCAGTTAGTCACATTGGTCCCAAAGTGCTAGTCTGAAACGCTGCATGGGCATCAGGGGCTAGCTCTTAAATCTGTCACTGGTTCCCTGGGCATTGCACACTTTACATCTGGAGCCAGTAACGAGGTGGAAAAATTTGGCAGTAAAAAAGAGGAAAACATCTTTCTGCTAAGTAGATTTTTTTTTTAAATTAGGTTTGAAACTGCTGAGAAATTCAAAATATTAGATCAATGTCGGGTGGAGTGGTGTTGCATGTGCAGAAGAAAACCAGAAGTGTATTTCCTGTTTGAAAACTGAGGAAGATGTTTGTTCTATGCTTTACTGAATTTCCTATCCTCTGCTTTTAAGGGGAATACACTGGGCTTCTTTCCCTGAGGACAGAAAAAATTTCCCCTGGTCTTTGTTTTGTTGTTATTTTTTTTTTAAATAAGAACAGCAGCTATCATGCAGAGAAAACTTTTCCAAGATACAAATGCTTTGAAAATCTGTGTATGCTGAAAGTGCTGTGCTTGGGACCTAGCCAGGACCAAGCACTGGGCATCCCAATATTGCACAGCTCCTTAGAGATCAGAAGGTGTTTTTCTCAATGATATCTCCAAGCCTTGTGTCCATTTCCATATGGGAAGCCTGCCTTGGGCTGCTTGTCTTTGAGAGGAAAGTCCAGGAGGCTTCAGAGCAGCTGTTCTGGCTGTGAAATGTGAGGCTGTGGCTCAGCACTTCCCCTTCAGAGACACTGGGTTCTCAGGAGAGGTGTCATGTGCAAACACCAGTATGGGGGAGAATAACATATCCTGGGCACTGATTCTAAATGTAAAGGACAGATAGCTAAATTTCTATCTTTGTGCACACAAGTCATCCTGCTTAAGTACACTGTCAAATGGAAATCATGAAATCCATTACTTCATTTATAACTAGCTGCTGTGTAAGTCCTCTAAGTGGAGTTTAAGTGCAGTTAGGCTTTTTAAAATATTCGAGTTCCCTTTGGACTGAGTGGAACAGCATGCAGCATTTCTTTCTTTGTTTTTTTTCAGGCTGAAGCTGATACGGTCTCTGTAGGGCAGGATGCTCTGTAATGGCTGGATTTTTCATGTTTAGGGTTCAGTTTCTGAAACAGCGTGCTAAATCAGGTATTTTTAGCTTATAGTACAGTTAATTGAGTTCATACTCTGTTCCTCGTTATATACAATTTCCTCTTCAAATATAACAGTGTTTTATGGCAAGAAGCATTATTTTACATAGTCTTTTAGAGCTTAGTACAAACTCATCAAAAGTTGCAGGCTCTGAGATTTTACCAAAACTCATCTTTTTCACAATGACAAATTTCTCACACGCTGGCTCCCATGGGGCTGTGGTTGATTGGTTTTAAAAAGCCCTGTTTATCGAGGCCAAGCTTACTCTTCTCTTGGTAAAAAGATTTACCACCTGTGATGCAATAGGTAGGTAGATTTTAAAGCCAGAAGGGGCTGTTAAATTATTTAGCCTGTGTGACACAAGCTATAAAATGTGATTTAAACTGGGTAGTTTCTTCAGTGAATCCCCCGAGTGGATGTGGAAGCTGTTTCAACCCCCTTGGCTGAAAAAGCATATCCTTCTTGGTCTGCTCTGGAGGAGCTGAAGCTCTCTGTTAGATGACTGAAGGAAGGGAGACAGCTGAGTTTGCTTGTGTACTGTTTTGGTAAATACAGTTTGTTTTTAATAAGGATGGCTTTAAGAGGTGTGAATCCTTGTAGTTATGGGTGACTCTTTCTCAGCCTCTTCACACATTTTGCAGCCGTGGGAGGAAGTATTTGAACACAAACATGATTTGGGATTTATGGAGACTGCTTGTGTGAGTAGAGTTATTCATTTGCAGTGCTATTTGCCTGACTAAGCTCATGCATTACGCTTTGCCTTTGATTTTCCCTCCATGGACCCACTCCCACCCTTCACCGCGGTGAGCTTGCAGGGAAGAGTACAAGCACACAGTGGGATTTGGGTTCAAGTTCCAGCTTCAGCCGGGCTGTTATGCTCTTGCCTTTCAACACCTGGGCTAAGAGCGTTTCTCTGATTTATTGCAGGTGTTTCTGAAATAAGAGGTGAGCCACTGCATCCCTGCCACATGTGCTGGCTGGAGATAGGCGTTTGTGCGAGATTACCTGAGAAATGGCTTAGGGAAACTTTAAAGCCGACAGCGCTAATCAGCATCCCGCATGCCCGGTTTATCAGGCACATCAGATCCAAGGGAAGGACAGAAAACCGCGTGCAGGAAATAAGGGTCAGGAGTGACAGGTGGGGAGGAGGGAGAGAGGCGTTCAAGAGCCAGCCAGCAAGAAAATGGAAAGAGTCAGAAATGCATTTGCTGTGGCTGCCTGTCAAAAATCAGAAGCTGATGCATGCTTATAAAGGAAGCCATTTTTTTGCTTTAAGATTTCAAATTCTAGATTGTTGCTGTTCATTCTGCAGTGGTTGGGCAGAATGTAGGACACTGAGGTCCCAGGCTGTTATTCTTTGGTTGTCAGCTTCGTGGTACTCTCCTAAATTAAAGTAGCAAATGTAATAGATTAGAGTAATAAGATACAGTGCTGCATTTTTTTTCTGGGTGTGACAACAACAATTTACCTTTAATCAAGAAGTTATGTCCTCCTGAAATTTAATTTATGGGCTGTTTCCTAAAATTAGGAGCTTAGACTATTTCCTGTCAGTCTTATTCTGCACTATTTCTTCTAAATTATTTAAAGGTATTAAAAATGCATAGCACATATACTGTACCAAGTCTAATGAAAGAAAGGATTGATCCTGACTTTACATTGAATTACACATTAGCCATTATTTATTGTTGCACTTTATTTCATTTTGGAAACAGAATTAACTCAGATGAATACTTTCTGATGGACACTACTCACTAATCCCCCCATGTTATTTAATGGGTTTTGTAGATCTACACATAAATGTTTGCAAAAAAAGCTCTTTTCCCATTTAAATTGAAATGGGCAAAGTCACCCCTTTACATTACAAGAATTTACCATGTTAAAATCTAGTGTATTTGTGTTGGGTTGGTTTTTATTTAAAATCATGTATCTATTCCTGTCTCCAGTCAGGGAAGAAGGAGTCAAATAAAAATTTAAGACAAATCCCTTTTTCCTTGCCTCTCTCTGCCAGTCTCCTCTGCAATATATTTACCTTTTAAGGATCTGGAGCTTTTCCTTGAAATTATAGAAGAATGTCATGAGGAAGCTGCAACCTTGTTAAAATACTATGAAATTAAATGAGTCTCATATAAATGGTTAGCTATTGTATGAGATTTGTCTGATAGTTGGAACCTTCCTTTGACTGGAGAGTCTAATAGGTTGGTAAATAGTGAAGCTATTCCACTGCTAATTGCACATGTATTAGCCTGGCTTGATACTGAAGTACATTCTTGGAAAAGCATATATATCAGTTACAGAGAGACATAATACTTCTCTCCTGATGTCATCCATGCAGATTGAGGCAAAAGCTGGCAACGCTGGGGACTGTGGCTCAAGGCCTTTGAGTCATGGCTGAGCTCTGGGGCTGTGCATCACAGTGGTGGGAAGAGTATTTCCTGGCTGTGTCCTTCTAAATCCAGCACTTGTTCAAGAGAAAAAGAATTTAAACAACTGTTCACAACAAGGCAGTAGTTCTGTTCCTTAGGAGAAGGATCTGTCTACAGTTGCCCAGATCTCTCTTTCAGGCTTGTGAGATGCTATTTGTCAAGGGGCATCTTACATCAAGCTTTTTTTTCAATCTGTGACCAGGAGTGGGATGGACCCTTTCCCAGCCTGCAGACCATCCAAAGCCCAGTCATTTCCCACATCTCTCACTCAGCATCTTCTGATGGTTGCTTGATTTGAGGGCTCATATCCCCACTTGCTATGGGATTCATCTCCTGCCTGCCTGACATCCTACTGTGTTCTCAGGCAGCTGAAGAAATGGTCTGTCTTGTGGCAAGACATCCCCAGCCAGCACTGATGGTCTCCACCAAGAAAATCTCGGCCAAAGCAAGGAGTGACCTTGTCAGTTACTCGGGTGCAGTAATTACGCACATTTGCATAAATGCCGCTAACATGTGCTATTGCTTCTGGATGAGCGGGCCCTCACTGAACAGCAGCACAGTACTAAGCCATTAATTATAGGAGTCAGAGGAGAGGTACAGCTGCAGATCTGCCCCGTCAGGATTTATCAGGCTCCATTTTGTAATCAATGGTTTATTTATTAAACCATCACAAACGGTGCATGCGCTCTAGCCACGGCCGGCTGCGGCTCTGCCTGGATATTTCATCTGAATCAATGGAAGCAATCATCTGCTTTACATCAGGTATTGAACCTGTGCAGGTCCTTGAGTGACAAATGACTTTATTGTCTGTGTGGAATTGACTGGAGCTGATGCTTAAAGCTGGGGATGGGGGGAGAGGTGGTGAGAACACTGAATTCCTCCATAACTGGTGCTTTTGTGCTTTTTTTTCCTTTTTGGTTTTTTTTTTCCCCTCTCTCTCCCTAGGTCCTGAAAAACAAGTCAGAGTCTTTATCTTTGTGTGGCTGAGACTGATGCAATGAGGGGAGAGGCTAGAGATCTTGGGGTGAGAGAGAACCTACTGGAAAGCAAAAGGGAAGGGGATCTGTTCTGAAATTTGTTCTAAAATTCAAGGGAACAACCAGAAGCAGTGGCCACTGCATTGGTCTTGGCTCTGACCTCTTTGGAGCACACATCGCACACAAATGGTCCCAGTGTGCTTCGGGGATGCCACGGGGCCCTTTGGCTTTTAAGGGCTGCTGCCAAAAAAAGGCAAATAAAACAAAATTGCATTTGAAGTAAAGCAGTGTCCAAACCCCTGAAAATCCCCCCTCAGCCCTTCTCATTAACATTGTCCAGGCAGGGAGTTGACACTAAAGCTGTATGATTTGCATGTTGCATGGGGTCTGTTATTGACATAATGAGGTCTTATTGGATTAAAGGCCTTGCTGCCAGAACTAATTGTTCAATGGAATATTTTTGAGGTTTTTATAAACCTCCAAAACTAGCCTTTGTAAGATCTGCATTAATATAGTTCACACCCATGCTAGCAGTAATTCAGGCATACTGTTCCTACGTACAGCAAGGTAGAGGATTGACACGGAGACATGTCTCCCTGTAAGACCATGGCATCCCACAATGTTATACAAAGAAAGGCTTGGGCCAGTGTATTATAAAAATTCTGTATTAAGTAAGTATGTACAACCTGTATTTGCTAAATTATATCAGTGATACTTTGTACTCAGTCAGTTTTCCTGAATGTAGAAAGGGGTGGGAGAGTAATTTTGGTTTCACCTGGGAATAACGTGATTTTTGCATTTTCCAAACAGTTAAGTCTGAATAGACTTCTGTATGGGCTACTGGTGGTGTTGTTTGAAGAAAACTCAAGGCATTGAATACTCCAGTGTATTCCTCACCATGCACTCATTTGCAGAAGTGTATGCCAAACTTTAAACTAGCAAACATAGCTACAGTCTGCACCATGTGGAACCCAGGCTTATATTTCCAGTTCTGCTGCTGGCTGCCATTTGACACTGAGCAAGACATTTAACATCAGTCTGGCTGTCTTCCCCTTTCTGGGGGCTTGTTTGGTGATGCATAGCTGAAAACTTTACATGGGGAGTGGCAACTTCCCTGAGTAGGAAGAAGCAGGGGAGAGAATTAACTTCCCACTGGAGCTCACAGTTGATGCTGCATGATGAGGTGGCACCAGGGACTGGTAGATAGATAGATAGATAGATAGATAGATAGATAGATAGATAGATAGATAGATAGATAGATAGATAGATAGATAAATAGATAGATAGATAAATAGATAGATAGATAGATAGATAATGTGGCCATCTGCTACATTGATCTACAGCTTCCTCAGAAGCTGTTCCTCAGTGCTGCCTGGACCATATGAACTTGACCTGCAAGGTGGGAGACAAGGGTAGTTACATACTAAAACACACAGAGAGATAAATATTCACCAGTCATCTTGGGCAGCTGTTCCAAAAACCTGCTCCCAAAGGGCAGTGTTTTCAAGGATTTGCACAGATAAAGAAAAAAATAAACAAACACCTGAATGTTTACCCAAGCAGCAAGTGTCAGTATAGGAACAGGAAAGCAGAACTATTCCTTTTCCTAAAGACTTGCTCCTGCCCATCAGTGGGAGGTCTGTTCTGGAGGGAGCACCAGTGTAATGTATGCGTGAACAGGTCTGTTCCTGATGGCACAAGGCTTTTGGGCTGTGTCCCTGAGAGCTGCAGCCTGAACACACATTTGCTCCTGAGTGAACAGTCCCCTGGGAGCAGATGAGGACCACATCAGCATTGATTAATGCCAGGGCCACCCCAGCAGTTGACATCCAACTAAGGAAGCTTCCCCACAGCAGCCTCAGTCATCACAATGCTTCCCGCTCTTACACTCTCCAAAATGTTCACAGCTGAAATTCAGCTCAGAGTAAGTCACGCTGTCTGATTTATGAAAGGCAGAGCTGCTATTTTTCACTGGAAATGTACATCCCAGTCATTTCTGGTGGTGTGTTATAGTGAGAAGTTATGTACACAATGGAGTTCCTAACTGGTGACTAACACAGTGATACCTTTCGCGTGTATGTTTACTCTTGATGTTTTCCCCTCCAGTACTACTAGCAATAAAAACTTGGTGAATGTAGGAAATGTGTAGAGCTGCAGATGTTATATCTTCTTTTCATTGACCTATTTTCTGTATAAAAGAGGTCAAATCACATTAGGATTTCACTATTGAGATCCCAGGGCTACAAACATGAAAATTAAACTAATGTATGCTTATTTAAATGCACTAAAACCTGCACTGATACATTTTCTTTTTTCTTTTTTTTATTAGAGAAGTTAATTATCTGAGCATAAAAGTGCTTGGTAAAAGATCATAAATAGAAAATTAATCCTCTTTTAAACATTTTATTTGACAGTAAAGTACGCAAAAAGGATGGATTGTTGCTTCAGAGTTACCGTCTTGCCCCTCACTTTGGTATTAAATGCATTCAGATTTATACCAGCCAGTTCTTTGCTGTGCAATTTGTGTGCATGTTGATAGGGTTTCAAAAAGTGGTGGGTTGTTGTTTTTTTAACCCTCCGGGGACTTTTTACGAGCAAGCCAAGTGTTTCTGCACGCATGATAGAGCAATTCCTTCGCTCCGGAAAGTGCTACTAGATAGAAATATGATAGCTGAGCAAACATTGACTTCCTCAGAATTGTTACTTGTTCAAATAGGAATACCATAGCAGAATCTTACACGGGGTCAAAAGTACTCGTCTCTGTACTGATGAAATCTCTCTCAACAATTGTTGGTAGATTTCCAAGCACAGAGCATAGTTTATTGCAAGTTGGCGCAGAGTGTAGAAGAAAAGCTTATATATCCTGATGGGGAAAATAATATAAACTTTGAATAAATTACTAAGTATTTTTATAATTATTTAGGGCTTTTTCCCCAGCAGAGTAGATTGGTAGGGTTTGATTTTGGTCAGAGGACTCATAGTGGTTTACCCATTTGGGATATCTGAATCCTGATGGAGATGTTTTGGCGGGGGTTTTTTTTGAAACAACTTCATCTCACTGGAATTGTTTAATGCAGTGCCAGCAGAGCCCAGAGGTGCATATGTACAGATATATGCAAACACACAGGCATCATTATAAGAAGAGTGGATTAATAGTCATACAGACAGAAGTCTGTCATGAAAACTTGAACCCAAGCTAAGCATATGTGCATATATGTAAAGCTCATTTCAAGAGCAGATTCACAGCATAGACCTATTTTAAGGGGATTAATAATCTATGAATAATACATAGCCAAGATACACAGCAGCAGTGTGGGTTTGGAAATGGAAAAAACTTCTGTGAGTTTTGGTGGAGACTGTGTCCACACTGAAAATGGACTTACTGGGACACATCTTCTAACAGTAAAAACCAGCTCCAGGTCTGCTGGCTTTGGAAAAGGAATACTGTGATAAAACAATGGTGCATCTAGTTCAATCTGTCTAGCATACAGATCTATTACCATTGCATTTAAGTAACAATTTCATACTAGCATTTTAAATTATTACTCCCTTCTTAAACCGTATGCTAATTTTCTTAAAGAGAAGTCTAATTGCTCTCTTTGTATGCAACTCCAAGTCAAAAGCTTAATTTATCCCTCCAGTTGGATAATTAAATCATACAATGTTCATCTCTTGTGACTCTTCCTGTCCCAGAAATCTTAAATTCTTCTCCTCTAGCTGTCTTCCTCAGAGCACAGCTCCTGACAAAGCTTTCACCTTTAATTTACTTGTGCCAGGAAGACAGCCATTTGTCTCGATTCAGAAGCGAGGCTTCATTTTCCTTTACTTGAGTTTCCCTGTGTATTTTTTTTCCTAGAAAAGAAACCCCATCTCTCCCACATGTACCTTCTCCAGGCATTACAAAACAGGATTTTATTTTTCCCCTCCCTGTGACCTGGTTTTGTAAACCTGCGAGTATTCCCATTTAAATCAGCAGCCTGGCTTGTATGGTTGTGGTTTGGGAAATGGAAACAGTGAGGTTTGAGTTCCTGTGGGGTGTAGTTTTGATTATTACTGCTGGTGGGCAGTCAGAGCTCAAGCTGCAAAGGTGAAGCAGACAATGACAATCCCCTGCTGCAGGGAAGTCCTAAAAGTCACTGGTGCATTGCACCCCACAGAAGCAAGCTGCAGGAGTATAGGTTTGTATTGGAAAATGCCTCAAAGGTCCAAGAGTTCATGCTTGGTGAGGCATTTCTATTAGAATTCCTTCCTTTGTAAGGTTCAACCTCCTTGCCTCATTTTTTTTACTTCAAAATAGGGAGTGTTTTGATACCTCAGCTGTAGATCAAGTTGACCTGGAAGTGAGCAGTCCTGCTGAAGTCAGGAGGACCATGCACACGTCAAAAATGAAGACCTCCTAGCAGCTTTGCTCCAAGATTTTGCAGGACTGCATCCCATAAAAGGGATCTCCAAAGAATTTTCTTGTTGTGCACTTGTGGCATTATAAGAAATAGTATGACAGGTAGTTTGCAGAATGGCAATTCTGGTCTTGAAACATTGGTTCTGGTATTATTTCTTGGGCATAACAGTGCCTATACCTGAAATGGTGTTAGCTTTGCTTCACCATCATGCTCTGGGTGGAACTGCTGTGTCACTGCACATTAAGACAAAGGGTTGGTGAAGCAAGAGAAGCTGACCCTAAAAAAGCTAGCTAAAGGGCTGGCTTTGTGCTTTGCTTTGTGCTAGGGTCCTGGTGTGCTTCCACAGCGTAGCGTGCGTACCAGCTCTGCTGACTGTCCTTTACTGGAACTGCAGATCAGCATCTCATCCTCCCCACTGATTTTTAAATGTTTCGTGTTTTCCAGTACGTTTCGTTCATGTCACTATTCAACACTGGTATTTAAACATCGTTTAAAACGACACCACTGGTTTGGTAGGTGCTGAGACACTCCTCGCCCTCCTTCTCCATCTTCCCCAGCATCAACCCTGTAGGATCCTCTGCATCTGCTGTCCTCCTCACGGCTAACTCAGGATGATGCCCCAGGAATTCCTGATGGAAAAGCTGAGACATTCCTAGAATTTAAATTAAATGAGCTTTGCACCCAAATGTACGCAAAGTACATTTATTTTGAGTCATGCAGCAGCCTGTCTTGTGGTGCAGTATCTGGTTGGAAAAAAGCATCACTCTTCCTGATGGCATTTGTACTGTTGGCTCTCACTGGTAAAGCTCTGCCTGCTTTGGGCTTTAATAGGACCACAGAAGTGATCGAAATTCCCCTCTCCCTGCAGCTGGCCAGAGAACTGAGGTGGGAGTCGTCACAGCTATGGATTTTTCTTCCCTTCCCTTTGATTCTGAAATAGCTCATTCGTCAGATTTCAGGCAAGGATCTTTGTTTGTGCAAAGGCTGTGGGTCCTTAAGCAAGCAGGTTTGAGTGCAGATGTGCTGCAGGAGGTGCATTCATTTTTTATCTTGCAGTCCAGTGGTACCTACACAGGCATCACTAATGGTTCTTTTTAAGTGTTGTTTTAAAACTTGCAGAGGAGTGATGCTTGAAGAATAGACTGCAGTTGAAAGAAGGCACTGAATTGCCTGAACTGCTTTCCAGAATAGTGCAGTACATGCTGCGGGTCAGCCTTAGTACCTACAAGTAGATTTTTGTGTGTGTGTGCATATTAACCTTGAGACAGCAAGGAGCCACGCAGGAGAAAGCACTGTGATATGAGGGCAGTGATTTTGTCAGAGGTCTTGTGTGCATCTTGAAGGGTCTGGTCCTGAGATTACCCAGATTGCTGAAGCTGCACAGAGATGTGGACAAGGAATCCCTTTGAACACTGACCTTTTGCTTTTCCCTTTTTAGTGATAAAATATTCAAGGGAACAGAAAATGACCCATTTTGTGCTCTGCCTGTCAAGCCAAGCAGAGGAAGGAGAGTACAGTGAGGGCCCAGGTGGAACCCAGTGAATGCAAATGATTTATGGAGTAGCTGCTTTAAGCATTTCGAATTACTTCTATGATCATCCAGTAGAGTCCATTTTTGTGTATGAGCTTAAACACATTGCCCAGAACAAACGGATGGCATAGGCAGCTGTGTGACTGATACACACTCCAGCACCTCTCTTTGTCCCTCTGCTCACCAGGTATTTCCTGGGGATTTGCAGAGGGAAGAGATCCCTTGCTTAGCAACTCCTTCACGTGAGCTTGGCTTTTCCTCACTGCACCACAACTAAGCAAGCCAAGTTAGGTACTTGGTGCACCCTGAGCTTAGAAATGTTTTGCCAGCTTTAACAGGGTTTTTTTTCTTGGAGGTTGCAAAGAAAGGCAGTTCACCTGACCAAGCTGCAGAAGAGCAGGGAAGATCTTTGTTGTGGCAGCTGGGCACACACAAGTGTGTGTTCTTCATGTCTGACCCAGAAGCATCTGTGGGGTCTGCCTATCTGAGGAGTGTCTGAGCACCTTTGGGATCCGCAGCCACACCACACCATCAGTGTGGAAGCATGACAATCAGCTGGCTCAGAAAGAGAGGAGGCTGACTTGTCTAGCATGGTCATTAATTTCAGAAAATATTCCAGGGTGTATCTGGTGTACACATTTCCCCAAGGACTGTCTCAGAGTAACTTTATGTAAAAGCTAGCATATCACTCCTTCTAGGTGCCAGAGGTTTCATCTGGGGTTAAAAAACAAGCAAGAACACAGGGATCAACCATCCAACCACCATCAGCTCCACATTTTGTGCTGTTTAAGGGGCACTAGGAAGATAGTTTGTGAAGTTGAACAGCTTGGTGCACCATGGAGTTTTTTTAGGGCTTCAGCATCAGTAAGCAGCATGCCTCATAGTCCTGGGAGGCCTGAACTACTTTTTCCACCCTAGTATGACCGTGCGAAGAACATACGTACTTACAAGTGATACCAGCAAATCAGCTAAAGGCAGCACCTTTGGATGTGCTTTAAAGGATGTTGCCAGTATTCTGCCTCTATGCCAGAATCCTTGTCCATTCTCATTCCAAAGGAGAGCTATTTCAGGGCATCTTCTTTATATTCCCTGCTGGGTTTTACCTTTTTTTTCCTTTTTATTAAGCTGTGTCCTATTTCTGTTTAATGCACCAAAGAGCATTACACTGATGATATACCTCCAATTCCTTAGCAGCATCTTTAGGAAATGAAAAGTGATCAAATTCCCTTGTCAAGTAGGACGCTTAGAGATTCCTCTTTTCTTAAAAATCTAACCTAGACATAAAACTTCTAAAAAACTTGCAACCCAGATAGTAATTACGTACATTTAAAATGTAAGCCGGGACAGTCCATCACACAAAACCATTCACAAGCAAATACTCCCCAAAAACCACGATTCTATCTTTTCTCCACGGGCATTTAGGTCCTATACAGTAACCAATTTGATGAAATACAGTATATCTGTTAACCAAGAGAACTGAACACTTCAGTTGCTTAGTAACTAATCCAATCCAAGGAGGAAATAAAAATAGCATACATAATTTTAGAACCTTTAGGACCTTTGCCAAGCAAAATATTCTCACCAGCAGCAGTCAGGTTTGTGATTTGAATGGGTTAGTTTAATAGGATAGATTCTATTGGTTTTATGTAGATAGATGGTCCTTGCTTTTCAAATCTGATTAATTACATATCCGGGCCATTAGGTCTTGTAGCTTCTGTACTCTTCCACAACTTTATTTAACTAAAAATACAACATAAGTAAATATAATACAAATAAAAAAGGAAAAATGTTTGAGTTGCTGGCTTCTTTTTCAGCCTTAATCTGGTTAAAAAGCCGAAGACTGCGGTATAACCCAATAAATCACTTTATATGGCCAGCAGGAATGTCATAAGCATCTGCTTAATTCAAGTGTGGTTTTTTTCCTATACTCATCTGTAAAGCTTGTTGAGGGGAAAAAGGATATTATTTTTATAAAAAGATATTATTGCCACCATTGGTGGAAATTGCCATATGGTACCACAGCGTGTTCAAGCAAGGTAGGAGCAAAATTATCTGTAAAATTATGTTTTAGCTGACAAAATATGACTCCTGTTTTAAAATACGTCTTCAAAAATTCAGCAGTTGCCTACATTTTAAGAGGCTTGCTCTGTTCATGCACATTGCCCATGCATTTGACAAGTTTCATACACCAGACTTCTGCAAATTACGGCGAGGATCTGCATTTTTTTCCCCCCACATTTTTATCAGCCTCGCCACTGGGTGAAGGATTTGCAGGACTAAACTATAACGTGTGTGAATAGTGTCGCCGAGGCTGGGTCTCTTGCCCTTATTCCTGATCAGGGTAAGCAGTTTGGGATCTGATGTTTGTGTAATGCCTGTGTCCTGCAGCAGTCATGGTGCTTTGGGCTATCAAAACAGATAGAGCACTCCTTTCACAGAACAATTTGAATACCAACTTCTGACTACATGAATTCCGATTTAATTCCCTGCTCCTCTGAAGCATGCATTTGGGAAGGTCTCAGGTTTTCCTTAATCTCCTTCGGTTCAGTTAGTATTTTAATGTAGGGTGAAAAGCACTCAGATTCAGTGTTACATGGCTGGTACATTTTGCTCTAAGAAGAGTACCTTTTTTTTAGATGTAGTGATTCAGCACATTTTTCCTTCCACTTTAGGATTATCATCCTGTAGGGTAAAAAAGCTAAATATAGCAAATACGTGCCTTGGCACGGTAGTTTTAATACTTTTTGCTTAATGTTTTTTTTCTCTCTTTTTTTCTTTTTTTTTTTTTTGCCGGTGGAGTTTCAGACACTGCTATTCTTATTTTTGGCATTTTGATTTATTAATACAGCTGACGGGATCGTCTGAAGGAAACTAAGATTGTTCATCCTTGTGTGCTGAAAGAATTGTGTGCCAAATCCAAGAGGAAGTTTCCTCTGGAACATCATTCTAATTAGTTTACGTGCCTGAAACCAGGAGAGAAGCAGTAGGTACGTCCGTGACAGAAGCAGAGCCACAGGAGTTACCCTGCAAGCCTGTTGGAGCTGCCAGGGAAATTTCTGAGCACGGCAGCAGGAGAAATGGTGTGCTCCTCTGTTGGAATTTGGGGTGAAATCCACAGGAAGGGAGCTCTTGCATGGAGCCAGTGTCCATTTTCTGCTGAGAGCTCCTGCTCCTTGCCGCCCTGGCTGCTTGTATGACCTTAGAGATCTGCTTTAATGTTTGTATTTTATTGACGATAAAAAAAAAATATGAGTGCTGTGGTGAAATGCAACTTGATACACAACTGATGTTTTTCCCTAAAGAAGTTCAGAAAACATTGCCTTAATACCAGGATTTCTGGCCAAAATGTATTATGGAGTTAATTCAAGTAAATTGCAGTTACTCTGTAGCAAATAATTACCACCTGTTTCACATCTGTCTGAAATCCACTCAAAATACAGCAATCTAGTCATCATTCTTGTATTATTTATGTCATTTTATTATTTGCTGTTAGACTTCTATTTACTTACCCGATTCACAACAATTTTTTCATGCCTTCTGCACACAGAATGTTGAATTTAATAACCTCCTTTGGATTTGTTTATAAAACCTTTCAAAATATGTTTGCAATGCATGACAGGGCTTCTGAAAAGCCGCAGACACCCGGCGGCCTGTTTCACCATGAACTGCGGTTGGGAGCGTGCCACTGGCTGCCCTTGGACCTCAGCGCCTCCGTTTCACCTTCAAAAGTAGCACACACCAACCTGTCACACGTGTGATCTCAGGAGCATTTCCAGTCACATTTTGCTCTGTTAATATGGGAGCTTCTGGGCTGCTTGCTCATAGCACTGGTGTGCTTTGATGTTGGAGGGACTGTGAGGCAAATGAGGGGATTTTAGCAAGAATGATCACCTCCTGCCAGGGTGCCCAGGTACAATAGAAATCCAAAGGGAGGACGGGGACAAAAGCCAAATGTAGGCTGCTTTAAAGTACTCAAAACAGTCTGCAAGCAGGGCTTGGGCTTTTTGTGCTTTGTGCTGATCATTCTCACGCACAGCAAGACATGTTGTCGTAGTGGTTTCTTTCGATATTACACTTCACAACAAAATGACATGTGCAGGAAGGAGGGCGAGGGGTTAATTCCTTGCAGCACATCTAGGCCATCCCCTGAAATCACAGGAGCAAAACCAGCTGAGTGGTGAATCAGGCCACCCTGCCTCTGCAGGACAGGAATAGCAAGAATCAGGAATCTTGCCCTCAGCTGTGCTGGCATGCGGGGATGCAGAGGGAAGGCACGGGGAAATGCAGCCAGTCACTTGCCTCGGAGTTTCAGGTCTTTTCCATTACACCCAGCTGGTACACATGGTTCTGCAGCTCCCAATAGTGAGAGCAAAACATGGTCCCCCATATACTTTCAGGCTGAGGTAGGGTGATTGGCTTCCCAAGATGTGTTGCTGTGTCAACACCCCATCTCACCCTAGATTTTTCACCTTAACTCCTTTTCATTTCTGTAGTAGCTTCTTCCCATTAACCTCTCTCATAAGAGGAGCAGTGTTCTCTTCCACTAGAACCAATCCTGCTCAGTTGTGATGCAGTGCCTGTGCCCAGCATGTACAGACGAGGGAAATCTGGATGCATGTTCTAACACGCTTCCTTGGGAGGGAAGGGCAGCAATGGGCTGGGTTCTCCAAATAACCATTGAAGGTGGGAAAAAAAATAAATTGCAGCTAATAAAAGTTAAGCTTGGAGGATTCCAGGGGAATGAGTTACAAACTCAGCAGCACTATTGCACATCTTTATGATACCTCTCAAAACTGCCTGTCAAAATCTCCCATTAAGGAGCATCGCAGATTAGTAATTATGCGCATCTATTAACTAAGCATCCATTCTTTCTCTCAAATGCTTTGTAGCAATATCTCTCCAAAGAAGCACATATCTCATCTAGGTGTCTGCTAGATGGCCATAACACCTCCCCAAGGGAGATGCCTCTGATAACACTATATTAAAGACAGGGCTTGGTTTTGTCTCTTAAACCGCTATCACACAAGCCAGTGCACAAGGAAAGACACCTATTATGATTTTATAGACAAACGCTAACAAAAGCTGCCTGCACACACACGCACACACACAGAAAAATCTAATGTTAACATTGCAGGAGACTGTGGTGATGACAGGGGTACTTTTACTGTCAGCTCTGCTGGGGAAGGGAAAAAAACCCTCTTATTTGTGCAAATAACCCCAGCTTAGCTTTATTCCCAAGCATCCTATTTGCACATATGACTATGTTTTGTCACCCATGTCTTTAGGTACAGGTTTTCATCTTCAGCTGCTTATGCTTGTTTGTGTTAAACAAATTAGTGCCATAATAACACACACCCCCATAGAGACATGAATATTGTATATAAGAATCCTAAATACACTGTGGTCTTGCTTTTTTTGTTGCAGGTTTGTTGTTCTGGTTTGTCTGGGCTT
>VZSE01000426.1:0-131832 GCA_013398275.1 Promerops cafer | reverse complement strand
CCCCCCCCCCCCCAAAAAAAAAAAAAAAGCTTAATTAAACTCTTTTATCCTTAGTTTTCCTGATTATATTTTGTTCATTAATAGAGAGCAAATACGAAAAGAACTAAAAGCAAAACTGGAGGCAGAGGATAATAAAAGCTATTGCTATTAATTAAACGGAAATCCTCAAACATGCCTCCTTCCAGTTTGCTATCTTCCAGATCCTAGATTGCTTCATTCTTTCAGTGACTACTGCTAGACAGGCACATCTTGTTCTGATGAAGGAGACCAGCTGGATTAGGACTGCGACTTCGTGTGTGTGGTACAACTGACCATATGTGATTCTCTGTCAAGTTTACAGCTTTAATGGGAAATCTCTGAAGTATTTCCACTTTGATTCATATTTTCTCACTGGTTTGATAACAAAAGAGGGGTTGGCTTTGTGCAGCTGGCTTGCACTAACATAGGTTGTAGTGTGACTCTGCAAGGGAAAGGGAAGCTTTTGCATACTTATCCTTAGGAGTTGCTTTGGTCTGTTCCATTTGTTTGTTTGTTTGTTTGTTTGGGGGATTTTTTGGGGGGGTTGGGGTTTGGTTGGCTGGTTTTGTTTGGTTGTTTGTTTGGGGGTTTTTTTAGGAAAAAATATCTGGGACTAGAAACGACATTTCATTAGGGATATAATTTTGAATTCTTATGCAGATCGTGGTTTTTATCTGGCTTCAACAGAACTGAATAATTCTGTTAATTGTTATTGTCTTCTTGCCGGCTTTGGAGAAATGTGTGTCTCCAACCTCTCTAGGTCTGGCAACAGAAGGGTAGCTAGTTGTGAAAAAAAGCGTAACAAACAGCAGATAGAATTTAAAGGAGTTTGGGATCTCCTTTTCCTGAAGAATGATTTGCATTTACTGGTCTTCCAGACCTGAGAGCAGTACGTGTAGGGGCAAAGGACAGTGATGGTCACACGGATATGGAGGAAATGGGAATAGGAAAATTCCCTTCCTTTTGCACTCTATGTAAGTTTTACTTAGAACATGCAGTGAATTATTATTTGTAGTGGGCTACTTTCACCTGTATTTTATCTGCTCCTCAGCTCTCTGGGCTTCAGGCAGAAAAGTCAAACGCCACAGGAAAATCTCATCTCCTAAGATTTACAGCCTCAAGGCAACTGGCAAGGCATCAAAACTTCCAAGTCAGCCAAGTGTCTGAAGTCTCCTGTTAAACAGGCATGCAGAGAAGGCAGAGGTTAACACCCAGTACCCAGCCCTGGGCTTACCGTTTGTCCTTTAGTCGAGTATGTACCACTTTTGTATTTTACAATGCCAGTGAGTTGTGACCAGACTGTATCTTCTTTGCACCTTATCAAACACTGCATGTTTGAACAGTGCCTTAATTATAGTGATCAGTGTTTGCAAACAGCATCTTTACACTGTTCATCCAGACTTTCTTGGTAAAGGAGGGGCAGAGAGGAGGCATCCTAAGAGTGATGCACATGTCCGAGCCCCTGCTCACCTCACAGCTGTGGAAATCTCCTTGCTGGTGTGAGAGAAGATGCCTTTTGCTGTGGCTGGGAGGGAGGAAGAGCCGAGGCACTGGCTCTTCCTGAAGCATCCATCATTTCAGGTTAGCTGCCAGTGCCCCTGGTCCAAGGGCTGTCCCTCTGTCGTGCAGGGAGCAGATAAATAGAGGTGGGAGGATCCAGAGCAACGATTTGTAACTTGGTTTTGCTGGCTGCTCCTATAAACAGTGAACGGGCAGTCTGGTAACGGGCTATAGATTTCCCAGATGAAAACCCCCTTGTTACCACACAGATGTATTTTCCGATAAAGAAATTCTAAAATGGATGTGTTGGCATCCAATTCTTTATTAAAATCATATATATATATATATCCAAGTGAAGACTGCATAATTTGAGTCCACTGAAAGAAAATGGTACACTTAGGTATTTTGTGGATATTTGAGGTCCTTTTTCCTTTGAGGCAAAACTTCCATTTTTGTGGAGATAGAAGATGTTTAAATTAGAAAGGAGCAGTACAAAACAAAAATGATCAGCCTCTGTCCTGAAAGAGGCTGTACCATAGCAGAGCATTTAGAAAGGACTGCATTGTTACCTGATGCAGTGGTGGGATGCTGATGGGAAGAAGGATGCTTCCAGATCTTCACAGACCTTGCAGATGAGGCTGCAGTGTTGGCAGTCAGGGAGATAACACCACACCTGCATTTTATTTTAAAGTGCAGTTATACTGATGCTGTTCTCTATTGCTGAAAATCGGTTTCCTAAAATATATGCATGTTTTTTTCTCTTCTCAGACATGTACAATTCAATATTTCTGAACATTTGATCATGTAAGCATTAGACCCTGTAAAGCAGCTTGTGTGAAGTAACACAGACTGAGCTCTGTCATGAATGGTAGCAGTTCTGTCCTGCTGCTGTTTGCCTAATGGGGAAGAGGGCACTGACTTGTCTCAATATTGCATTCAGCAAGCAAATCTTCATATTATTCTTTAAAATCAAAATGGGCAGCAGTACCCTAGACTAGTATGGTGCCTATCAGAAGTGTACATTTCATCTGAACATGTCTCGGAGACTATTTATTTTCCCATTATAAAGAATATTCTGGCCCAGTGTAAATGTCAGTGAGCTCAGTGCACTCTGTGCAATGAAACAGACAGATCTAAAACAGTAGAAAGAGGCAGGCCTGGGTCCTCGGAACTGCTGAAAAGCATTTACCCTTTTTTGGTTTTTAAACACTGTGCATTTGATTCCCTTTGCCCACTAATTTGAGGCTTGGTTGGCCTCAGAAGGGCAGTAACTCAGAAGGGCAGTAACACACCTCTTTCTCTGAGAGGGCAGGAAATTATTCTTCATGAAGAGGATGATCTAGCAGGTTGTGCTCTGAGGGTGTTTGTTGGTTTCTTAATAAATATTTCCTTAGTCTGGATTTTAAATATCCCCATACACAGTAAAGAAAACATGAAAGAGACGATCTTTGTGACCAGATGTGTCGGTGGGAAGGAGTCCCCTACGAGCAAACCAGGCAGTGAACACAGAGACTGTGTGCTGTTCAGATTGGTTCTCTGCAACCAGTAACACTTAGCAAGAGACAATAAAGCATCTGGAAGATTATTTTGAAGTACACATGTATTGTTTCAGTGAAAACATCAGAAAAAAAGTCGGAAAATCCTTTCGAACTTTGTTGTGAGCAGAGTCCCACCATCAGGACATCCAAAGGCAATCCTGCAGCCTTCAATGTTAATGATCAACATTGATTACAAGGTGATTTTTCCAACAGAGAATCAGCTCAGCTAAAAAAGCATCTTGCTGTGCATATATAGCATCTACCGGCCTTTATTAAGAAGTCAGCTGATTATTATTCTGCTACTGGCTTTTATTTTCTTCTACTCCCTCCCTTGCAGGAAGGCTGCATACAAATATAGCAATCGATTGAGAGGAGATGTTCTTCCTTTACGAGATTAATTACAAACACAGGGATGCTGTGTCTGGCCCGTGTGTGTATGATTGATCTTGTAGGAGGAAATGCAATAGGAAACTAATGCTTCCTTTTATCCAGTAAGCAAAGTTCAGAGATGTTTGCATTCTGCTAGGTAAGCACAGCTGTCCAAAGATGTGAAGACGGATGGACTGTCCTGTCAGCACAAATTCATGCCGAGGTAACAGGCTATGCTGTCCCTGCGGACCTCCCTCTCTGGCCAGGAGGCTCTAGGGCCAGAATCGTTTATTTAGCAAACAGCTTAATTGTTTCTTTCACATTTTAATTAGGGGGGAGATCCAGATACTGTCAATGTACTACAAGGGGCAGCAAGGGGAAGGTGTTGGTGGACCTCGCTGCTGGGGCCGGGGGTGAGCAGGAAGGCTCCTGGTGACGTGGAGCATGGGGCAGCCTTCACAGAGCAGCTGCTCAGAAATTGAAAGGGTTTGTTCTCTAAAACCTGGCTGGTGTAAGGAGAGATCTGCATATTCACTCACTGTGTGAAGCTGTGGAAGCATCTGCAGAAAGTGCAGCACTTTGCTGCCCTTGTTTCTATTTGTATATAAATATAATCTTAAACCTCTGGATTTGGCTCAGGGTACTTCTGCAAAGGTTCGTTCTGTTCTTGGGCACAGGCTAGCACTTGTATTTAGGCTGAGAAGCAGTGTCAGAGGTGACAGATCCAGCTTTGTGTGACTCAGCTTTCTTCCTCAGAGTATTTTAAATAATGGATGTGCTACTGCTGGCATTTAACTCCTGCCAGAGCTACTGAAATATATGGTGTCTTTAAAATACTGCTACAACATCGAATCTCTGCTCGGGCAGGGGAGGAGATCTCCACCTGGGATTGGTTTTCTCAAAAGGAAAAAGAAATCAGAGGAAGAGGGGAAGGGAGGAGGAAAAAGCCTGAGCCATAATACCTTGTAACTGTGAGAATGCCCTCCACCTGAGGCAGTGAAGCAGTCAGCTCTAGCAGCGTGTTGATGGAGAATCCTGAAATCGATGCTGCAGTCTGCGTTATATTTATACAAGCATATGCACTGCGCTGATGACGAGGGAGAGAAAGGGCTGTTCCCTGCGTTAAAATAATTAGTGTAATAAATACAGCCTGGCAAGCGCCAGAGGAAGTAGGGATCCCTTTGTTCACATCTCGCCACTTAGAGCTGGGTAAGCAAGTCTTGTGGAGTTAACCTCAGAATTTACTCACCCTTTTATTCTCTGTCTAGAGGTCTTGAGCAGGACGTGCCGCTGATGCCAGACTTAACAAGCGACACTGGATCTCTCCTGCTTTAGAGTGATGTTGAGGATTTTATGGGGTTCTTTTCTTTTTCTTCTTTCTGTCCATGCAAATCCTGCCTGGTAAACGAGGATCTGTTTGCTGTTTAGCAGTCAGTTTGCTTGGCTTGACAAAGGTTATTGCAATAATTGATGTTCCTCTTCTAATAATTAATGTTAATGAGTCCACTAAACAGTAAACAAGACAACAAAGAACTGTTAATGAGACAGTCTTTACTCATTTGTTTAATCTTTTACTAAGATAATGGGCGATAAATATGTCGCTATTCAGCCATCTTCACGTCCTTAATGCATGGGGAGTGTTTTAAAAGGAGATTTGAGCTGATTTTTTACACTTGCATTTAGTAAATTCAGCTGACTGGGTAGGTGGGGCGCCTGAAAGAATTGGGAGACCTATATAATTAAGTGCCTTGACATTCTGCTTCTGAAGGACATTGGCAGATATCCAAATGCTATGTTCTGCTCTCAAACTATTTAATTGAAACCATACAAAAGGGAGGGGGTGGAGGGGCAAAAGAGAGGGAGATCTTGGCAAAAACCTTATGTGAGGTTTTTCGCTATTGGATTGACCAGACAAGGCAACAAAGCTGATAAAACAGGATTAGCAAAATTGCATTGTTGGATATTATATGCTGTGTGACATGTACTACAGCAAAGGAATTTGGCAGGATTAACCTGCAGAGGATAAAGATGTACCAGACAAGAGGGCTGAATTAATAGACTGCTGTGACCAAAGCAAGAAAATCTATTTGCATGGGATATTAGGGGTGATAATAACCTTTCAGGGTGGGGTTGCAGTTAATGCCCCGAGTCTAGTGCTGACCCCATGCCCAAGTCCTGCTCACTGCCTGCAACTCAGTGTACAAAAACCAGCTCGTTGGCACGGATTCTTATTACTCTTTCCTCTTTCTAAATATATATATATAAATGTATACACACACACATACACACAAAATGCTAATTCCTAGGCAGGATGATCTGTGTTGCCGGGTGGGTTTGTGTTGGTGGATTTTTTTCTCCCCAAACTGAGAAGTTTATTTTCCTATTTATAGGAGATGACTTTCTTCTCCTAATGCACTAGTGTTATCCTAAAGTAAATATTTGGGTTTGGTGGTTTTCCTCAGGGCTTCTGGACCCAGCCAGCCATGGGGGAATGCCATTCCCTCACTGTGTGTTGCTCAGCTGTTCAGGAGATTCTACACTTCCCTACGTGCAATCGAGCTGAAATCGTAAAAAAGCTTTCAGACCATGTAGTGCCAAAGAGCCCGAAAGCTATTGCCAGTAGATGACTAAATAAAATCATATTAAGTAAAAATGGGAGAACATTAAAATTAAAAAATTTTAGATGTACGCTAAGACTACATTGGACTATTTGACCAAGGGGGTAAAGAAGCAGAAAACCAACCTCTGCCTCTGGTGGGTTAAGGGGAGAGAAAGTAGATTAAGCGTTCATTTCTCATTTGTACAACATATAATTCTGGTTTTTAACTTGAAAAGGCCTTTAAATTTGCTTCTTCCAGACTACAAGCAATGCATATATGGTAGTGTGCTTTTTTAAAGTAATCTGATATGCTTCAGTGCAGATTGTATTCAAGGATTCAGAAGGATTTCAACAACCTTGAAAAATGCTCATATAATTTGCTTTCCCTTTTCCCACCCACAGTACTAGTGGCAGACTTTAGTGTTCCCAGGGAACAGAGAATGTACTAAAAGTATTTGGCACTGCTCTGTGTGTGACACAGCGTGGTTCAGTGAGTGTGCTCAGTGCCACCACAGACAGTGAAAGATCTGCTCTGGCGAGATGATTCCCCTTCATCCAGCATTAGCATGTCACCATTGATCAGCACCAGCCACAACACAAGTTCAGCTTTCTGGTTCTTCCTTTCAGAGTTGAAGGCTGATGGGAATATTAGATGCACATAAAATGTAAATACTCTTTTTTTTGTTTCTTTCAACATGTTAAAATTTTGAAAACTGCTCTTTAAATAAAAGCTCTGTTAGTACAACATGACTGGGACTTTACAAGTGTGCACACATGCACAAGTGTCAAGAAATTTTGTTCCATTTCCTACAGCAACTAGATTGCATAACCTGTCTCTCTGGAATATTTTTTGCTAGTGCATATGTTACTCACTTCTCTGCCCAGGGACTATACATGTCTCCCTTCTCTGCAGGGGAAAGACAAGGCATGAAGTTTCCCTTGGATTAAATTGGGCAGTGGGCATGGAGGGATGCTTCCTATGCCTCCAAATCCAACCCATTTCAGGAGAACTATTAAAACCCAGCAGTTCTCCCTGGAGGTGTGCTAGGCTGCATATCACTTTCTATCCAATGTGCTAAGGACTTCCTCAATGAGTCCTCATCCCAGGGATAGTCCTGAACTAATTCACAGAAACTCTGCCTTCTTCTGGATGTTGGTTGCTGAGGAAGGTCTCTAATATACAAGATCAAGTTTATTATTTGCTTATTTTTCACAAGTGCCTAGATTAGTTAACCCAATAAGGAGTTGCTGGCAACCCCTTAAGAATGAATGTCCCAGCCCTGGCAAGTGAGTCATTGTACCACCAGTGCAGCATTTTGAAGGGAATCAGAAAGAACCACAGGTCTGTTTCCACCTCTTTTTGTCTGCTTGAAAACCTGCAGGATCACCTGGAGCTGTGCCCTCCCCAAGACCAATTCTGTAGTGGTGCAGCATTGCACCCCTGAGCCCTTGTGCTGCTCGAGAGACACGCTGTGAGCATGCTGTGATGGTTGGCGTGCTCACCAGTGTCAGACCTGCACAGGCGAGGGAGGTTGGAGTCCCAGAATCCGTAACTCCCCTCGTGATTTTACAAGAAGCTCACTTTTCCTGGTCAGCAGTGGGTTGTGTCCCTCAGCTTCTTAGAGCTCCTGAGGGATGGGTGCCTTGGAGGGGAATGAAGGGCCTGCAGGCCGGGACATTCGTGGGGTGGGGAGCACCTTCCTGAATGCCAGTGTGCTGGGAAGCTTTCTGGGAATGGACCACACATGTGCTGGTGTCTCGCCCACCTCGGAGGAGCAGACAGGGTGCAGGCGTGAAGGTTCATGGCCATGGTGCACTCAGGAAGCAAAGTGGTCCCTCGGGCAATGCTCTCCTTTCGACAACATCCTGGGATCTGTGAAAAAGCAGCCTGCTTCTCCCATGTCTCTGAGGGCTTGGCTGAGTTTCTGGGTTGCTTCCTCCACCTTCCAGCCTCCGGCTCTCATGAGATGAGCGCAGGGAATGAGTTGCAGCAGTGCAGCTGTACACGTTTGCAGTACTGTGCTGCAATGTCCACCTCTGCGAAGCCTTAGATCTTGAGTGCCAAGCCAGTTTGCCACTTCTATTTCTTTTATTTTTTCTCGCAGGTATACACCCTTCACACATTTGTATTTCAAACAGAGAGGGGTACATAACTGGTGGGGTTGATGGATCTAACCCTGTCACTTTGCCTTCCAGCACTCGATGGTGTAGAAGATGCACTGCGGAGGAGAAGGACAGAGCGCAGAGGAGCCCAGGAGCAGAGAGCCTGGCCAGGGGCGCCCTCAGGTGCTGTGCAGCAGCTGGTGTTGTGAATCAGGCCGTCACCAGTCGGAGAACGGCTACTTCACAACACCAGGGTCGCACCGCACCACGCTTCGACCGCCGGCTGGAGAGGAGCAGCGTTTCCTGTGGGCAGGCAAGGGATGTGGAGCACCCCCTGGCTGCTTCCATGCAAGCCCAGACCTGCAAAGGTAATCAGGTGCTCAACTCCTATTTAGGCACCAGCCTCCCACTGAAGTCTGAAATAGAAGTTAGGCCCCTAAATATCTCTGTGGGTCTGGCCCCGAAACCCTGCATCGCTGTGCAGTGCAGAGCTTCAGCAGGCACAGAGCAGCACTGTCAGCAGTATGGGCACTGCCCCTTCACATGCCATATGAATGTTAAGGAACAGGTAGCTTTTATTAAGCTATGGAAGACAGTAAAAAAACCACCCCTCTGCGTGCTCCATGTGTGATTCTCCCTGATGGTCGCATCTGTGGTCCTTGACTGTGACTTGTTCTGATCCCTTCCCTATCTCGATACCCAGCCGCGTAGTCTCTGTAAAAGCTCCTGTACATACCAGGAAAAAGTTGGACTCCTTGCAATTGATACTGAACCTGGTCAGCCTCTGCCAACGTGCCTCTGTCTAAACCAGCCCTAGGTGTGTTGTGATGAATGAAAAAATAAACGGTGGCGTCATCCAGAAGTGGTACCAACAACTGTAGTCCTCAAAACAGAGAAAACGTTGCTAAAGCAGTGCCTCATAAATTCCAAGGTGTAGAGGGACAGTGACTTAAACCAAGTGGCCCTGTAACATGTGCCACGCATTTCAGGTTTTACAAATAGGCTCTTCTCTGCCTCCTCCCTTGTACCACACCAACAGTGTGATGTTAGTTCGAGAGGAGTGGGTTACAGAAGAGTGCTTTCCATCCAAATCTGGGTCATGTTCATGGAGGTCGGCACACACCTGATGGCCAGGGTATACAATCCCTTAAGCCAAACTGAAATGCTGTTCAGTTTTCATCTCAGAAAGCAGGCATGTGCTCTTGGTCTCAGGATGGGGTTTTCTTTGGTGGGTTTGCCCTTCCTCCCACCCCTCAGGATGGCTCTGTGCCCTCAGGTGTGTCTGGCTGTTCCCTTGTATGATATAAACAACTAGGTCTGTCTAAAGCAAAGAGTGGAGAAGTGCAGAGAGAAACTATTCAAGTAACATAGAACCAATGACAGTTTTTGTGAAAGCTTTCTTCATTATCCTAACTCATCTGACTGAAGATGGCAATAAAAAATGTTTAAATTCCATCCTAGATGCATTATTGCTGGCAGGGAGATAGACATAGGGGAGAGTCAAGATATGCACAAGATCTGAAATAGTATGGGACAGCCTGGAAATGCAAATGAAAGGTGACAATGAAATGAAAGGTGGTTTCATTGGACCCATCCTAATCTTTCTGTTCAGCTGGACTCCCTGCACAAGTAGCCCTGAATTCCTTTTATAGCAAAAAGTCAAATACCTTGTTTTAAGAGGTGTATGGGAGGCTCATTTGTACATTTGGAGGGCAACCTGTGGGTTTTTGTCATTGATGAGGGGAAAAACCAGATCATGTTCCTCGTTCATGCACGATGAATTTGTGAATCCAACATGCAAGAACACTGTTTTATTAAACTTGTTCTCTGCTAACACAAACTGTGTGGTAATCTCATTGTTTATTATAAACTTGTTTTAAAGCTTGAAACTTTTCTCTATAGAGTTTGTTTCATGGGGCAATGAGGAAAATTCTTCAGAAACAGGAGGCACCAAGGAAATAGTCCCAACAATCCTTGCATGCACACACACTGATGTACATGAGAAGCTATTCATATATGGAACTTAACACCATTTCACCTTTTATTGTGAGCCAGAAACCTGTTGGACCTATTCAGTTTCTGTCAGTAAATGCACATATCATTTGAAATACGTTAATGCTTAATATCCGCTGCCAGGTGAGCTGATAGACTATCTCCATACTTCTCCAAGTATGATATGTAGAGACAGGTCATTTTCAGCTCCTTTTGTTAAAGAATTTCATGGGAACAGCCCACTTCAGAGGTACCTTTGGGGCATTTGTTGTACTACAACTCTAACTTGAATACATCACCCTTTATGCTCTTCTAAAGCGATTTCCTAGCAAATTAATGCAGGCCATAATGCAGCTCTGCTACTGAAAATCAAGCACTCCTGCTTGTCATCAGGCGGCCTAATCATGTCATCTCATGAGGAGAATTGCTGGTTGAAAAGCTGACTGTCAGCTTCAGGTGATGGAACCAATTTCTGTTTGCTTCCTTCAGCAGTTGGCACGTGCTGCAGTGAAAGGTGAATGCACAAAATAAATAGTTCAGTATAGGTTTTAAATTTGTGGAGTGTTATTATTAATTAGCACCTACAGTTCATCTTCATGTCAACCCCAGTCCTGGCTGCTGAGCTGGAAAAAATAGGTGCTCACCAGATTTCTGGACAGCCCTCCAAAAGAGAGGCCCCTGCAGTGTGGGTACACTCAGAGAGTTTTCTGGTGCTTTACAGATCCTTTCTCCTACTTGTGTATTATCGTAAAAAAGTGGAAGTTTACCCTGCAAAAATATCCCATTAGAATTGTTGAAAGGCCTGATTTTATAACCTTAATAAAACACTGCTCAGCAATGGGGGGGTAGGAAAAAGAGCAAAGTCTATCAAACGTAAATGCTGGGCTGTAGTCTCTTGTGAGATTTTTTTTTTATGGGGTTGTTATTCCAAAAGTGGTTCTTATATCTAAGCAAATAGTATTTAATTTCACCCTTGAACCCTTTGAAATTTGAATGTGATGGGTTTATTTTCTCCTCACATCCACGCTGTTCTTCAATTGTTTTGAATTGGTTTTTTGTTTCCTTCCCGGGTTCACCAGCAGCTCACATACTACTTCAGAGAGTAGCAGCCTTGTAAATTTTGTTCTCTTTTTCCCTGCATACAACAGCCTAGCTGACAGGCACAGTAGGGCTCACCATCTCTCACTTTCTGTGTTCGCATGCACGCTGCTTTGTTACTGTGGTGTTCCTCATGAAAAGTGCCATTAACAGATTTCCTCTTCGTCTCTTTAATTGGGCTTCCTCTTTGGCAAGCAACTAATGTGAAATTAAAATGATATTTCAGGCAGCATTGCAAAGCAAACAGTAGGTGGGGCTGAATTTTGGTACCCACAAACCTGAGTAAGGTTTTATTTCAGAGCTATAAAAGCTCCACAATGGGAGGGAGAAAATACAGAAACAGTCTTCAGGCATCTTAACACAGTGAGCAAGAGGTGACATTAAAGAGGAGGAAGAGAGGCTTGTTCACAGCTACTGTTCTAAGCACAGCATATTAGGTATATTAGATAGGTATTTTTAGAAAAATCAAGAGTCCTCACAGCATATAGTCAGGCCTCAAATGTGCACATAAAAGGGCCAGAAACATCCCCATTGTGCAGTGAAGTGGCACCACAAAGAGCATAAAAATCACTAGGCTAAATTACCAAGGCTAAACAACTTTCACTCAAATATTGATGTAAACAACAGAAGGGAGCAAGCAGTCTCTGAAGATCACATAAACTACTCTGAGAAGTTTTATAACCTATCCTCTAAGGAGATTCTCTCTACTTAAAAGCCAAAGCAGCAGAGACTTCGCTGTGTCATACTCTTTGTCTTTATGTATAGGGAAATTCCAAAAATTATGACGCTTCTTTGACAAACAGTTGCCTTCTTCCTTAACAAGACTAACTACCTGTGCCTCAATAAATGAGTTTTTAACATTGCATTTGATTAGACCTAGTTCTCCAACCATGCATTAGCAGGAAAGCACTGCCCACACATGCACGCTTAATGCACGCAGCTCTTGCTGTCAAAGACCATTTTGAAAAAGATGATGTGCAAAGCAATCCAGCCAGCTGCACTCCGATACCCACTTCATGCCAGGAAAACTCCTCTTCTCACAGGGACATGGTATGGGTGTGGGGAGGGAGGCTGGCACCAGGTGGCCACCCTTGAACCACTGCAGCTTTGTCCCTGCTGCTGCTTTGTCTGCAAAGTCTGGGGCAACGGCTTGGGATGGTCTGGTTCATTCCAGGTCTGGAATAGCACAAAAAAAGCTGTGAAGATGCCTGAGGTCTATATTAGTACTTTGAGTGTATGGCATCTTCATGATTCAGCTAAAAATTTTAGCAGTTTGGGAAGAAAAGCTCAATTTTAGAGAATTCTGGCATATGTCAAAAACTTAACATCCCAATACGTTGCCTGCCATATGCCTTTAGCGAAGCGGTTATTAAGATAACTAAACCTTAATTCCTTCCCTTGCATAGGGGTGTCATGCCCTGAACTCTCTCTACCCTGGCCTCTCTGCCACTGGGGAGGTGTAGCTGTGGCAGCATGTGTCCCTGGGCTCTTCAGGAAAGCCAGCAGCCTCTCCGTGTGAATAGCAGCCGTGCACTGAAACAGCTGTGAACTCCGCAAATGGAGTTTCACTTCCAAATCTCCAGCTGAATCTCGCCACTGCAGATGCAAGGTCTGGTGGAGGTCTGAGGAGGCAGAGCTCTGTGCTGGTTTTTGTCGGTGCCCACCACCCTCAGCTGACACGGAGCAGGACAATCTTCTGGAAAAGGTGATGCTATCCCCATACACCTGACAGTCCTACTCCTTGATAAATGGCAAAAGATTTAAGCCTCTTTTAGGGGGTTTACATGACTATTTTTTACTACATTAAAATAATGGTTTCCATAGTAACAGCCATGTGGGTCAGCACACACCCCAACTCTGAAGATATGTTGTGGAAGACTCTTGGAGATTAAAAATCGCCAAATGCCTGGGGAACTGCTGCACATCCACAGGGTGTTACCAGGGAAAGTACTCTTGCACTTCATAACCTCTCCCTTTGGTGGATTTCAACACATCTAGTTTACTATTTTATTGTTCCAAATAAACTTGTTTGACTGTGAGAACCTCCAGAGAGACCTGTCACACAATGACAGCATCTCCCGTGTCAGCTGCAGTGTGCGATAAGTCTCTGGTGAGAAGCAGCAGCTCTTTTCCTCCAGGAATGGGTTTTGATCTCTTCCCACTTTCTGCTAGTCTAAACCCAAAAGTATTGAATCGCATTCTGGAAGCTGTGTTGCTGTAAGAGCCCTTCTAGTTTTATCACTCGAATTAAAATCATACTGGCTTCGAGCCTTGAATTCAAAATGGCAATGTCTCTGCTGCTTAATGACAAGGTAAGGGAAGCGGAGCTGGTGACTGCTCCCAACAGCACATGCAGAGGGAACAGCATCACTCATCCTGTCATGGGGGAGATGTGTCTGCTGTCAGGAAAAAGAAACACAGAAATCCTCTCTGCCCACAGCAATGCAGCAGCGAGCATGCAGGCAGCTGCCTGCGTGGGAGGTGGTGCGTGCCCCAGGGCCAGGGCAGCCACAGGGGCTCAGTCCTGGGCAGCTTTGGGTGCAGCTGGCTTGTTTAAACCCATGTGAAAGACAACCCACATGGTTTGGGTTGTTTCTTTCCTTTATAAACAATGGAGTTAAATTTGTGCTGGGGAAAAGGGAGACATTCACCACTGTCCCTGCCAAGATGAGCAAGCAGATTCCCAATGGCCAAATATCATTAACACTGATGCCTCCATCATGATGAAGCTGAGCTTCCCCCTCAGTCCCTGTCCTTGCCTGCCTGTGTCCCAGGCACATCACAAATTCAGGCACCTTCAGCAAGGCTGCAGCTTCATTCACAAGAAGCTGAAGATTTATTCTTTCCAAGACAAGACCCCGAAAAATACCAGATTGCAAAATACAGATGTTTATAGTGACTGAAATACTCAGTGACCAAGAAAACCCTCACATGAGCTTTCTTTTTTAATAAAGCAAACTGCTCTGCCTTGTCATGTGAATTAATATCCCCATAGCATGGCTTTGTCTATTTATTCCTTGCTGATGTTGTTTTTGATCACTACCAGATGAAAATGAAATCTTGGATGCTTTGGGGCTGCTCTCAGGACTGATTCAATGTGATGAAAACGCATTTCAGGAAATACCACTGAAGCCAGTTTTTGTTTTAATTTCCAGGGACACACAGGGCTCCAATTCCCTGGAGTCAGGAGGAATTGCAATTGAAGGCGCACTGAAAACACATCAGAAGTGTGTCCTTCCAATCCTCCAAAGCAAATGTCACCTAGAGGCATTGCTGTTACGCTTCTCAATCACAAACTCTTCTTTTGAAGGCAACAGTTTGGCAGTCCAAGTCCCTTTCTTCACAGGCTTTTTGAATATTAAATGGTCCCTGGGCACAGACAGAAGCCAGGGCTGTAGCATCCTGGCACACTTTCTACTTGCTGGACGCAGAGCCTCTGTCCTTCTGTCCGTCAGTCCATCAGTCTGTCCCACCAGCTCTGTCGCCACGTTACTCAAAGCGCCATTTCAGTGGCTGTTTCTCCAGCTTGCTCGTGGCCTCGCAGGCAGGTCCCCAGCTGAAGGGGAGCACAGGGACTTTACCCTGCACTGAGGTCCTCTTCTGACCCTATTATGGGCTAGCCTCTTTTCTCTTCTTGAGTTCATGTCCCCACATCTCCAGCTGGGAGGTGCACCTGGTTGGGGAGGTGGTATGAACATCAGGTAACACTCTGTTACTCAACACTTGTTATTACACAACCAGCCTAAGGCAAATAGTGCCAGAACGGATGATTTGCACTGTGTAGATCACTGTTTTTCACAATCTGTTTGTTTCAAAGCCAAGACGAATCTGACTCTGCATCTGAAGAATCAAGTCTCTGAATTTAAGCACATGACTGGTGTCCACCAAGTCTCATAGCGACATTGATCAAGAGAAAAAAAGTACTTTTCCCCATATGTTTATAGAAGGAAAAATCCATATTTGGAAACAGTTTGATAGAAAAAGACACTCTGTTATTGAATATAACCCAGATTAACAGTGACAGACTCTGGGATTTTCTTAAAGGAAAATAAAAGTCCAAACCATTTCTAAATGACATTTTTCTGGCAAAAATAAGCATTAAGGCAGAGAGCAAAACTTTTGTCCACTCTGACCTTGCTCTGCAGTGCAGTGGCAAGTGTCTGGATGCCCTGAGTCACCTCTACAAGGGAGCAGGGTGGGCAGGCATGGGTCTCTTCTTCTGCCACTCCTGCTGCCAAGGAAGCTTAAAAGGCCAAGAAATTTGTCCCCTTTCAGATTTCCTTTCAGCATTCCCCAGCTTTCTCTGTATATGCATTGCACACAACACAGCAGGGTTATGACCCACAGCAGGGTTTTTTAAACACTCACACCAGTAACAATAAAAAGCCCAGACCATCCCCATCTGGGTGTCTCACAGAAATAGATTTAAAGACCTGTGGTCTTTAAATAGTGTGCTACAGACAGGACAGAGCCTATAGAGAGGCTGACCAAGTCCCATCACTGCAAGCTGGGGAGGAGACCTATGATGCTCGACAGCCCAAAACTGCCTCTCAGCCACCTGCTTCAGCGTTTTGGCCCAGATTAACTCTTGATGCCTACACCTCTCCAAAGACTTCCAGATTAGAGAAATAAACAAATTAATTTTGCTGCCACATCAGCCCAAAAACAGCAAGGAAATGGTGCTTGGACCTGCCATTCTTGGCAAGACCCAGTGAAGCCGTCCACCATGTGTGAGGCTTGATGGGTTGTCTTTTTATGTGCAGGTCAGCATCAGTCATCTGCAGTGTAAATACAGTGATACCGGTGAAGTGATTCAGGAACTATGGAGTGAAAAAACTTACACCTCCCTCCCATCCAAAACTGTAGGTTGGGAGAGGAGGAGATAGCTGAGTACCTTGGGGAACCAAAAAATATTTGTATGGTGTTCATTTTAATTACCCTGTGCGGGAGCACGGCAGCCTGGGTGAGTCTCCTGCTATCCCATGGCAGGGTGTTGTTCCAGCACAGTAAAATACAATAGAACAACTACCAAACCCCATGGGAGTTTCTGAAACTCTCCATCAAGACTTTCCTCTTTCCCTAAATAACCCAAGTCCTCCTACATGGCCACAGCAATTTCACCTTCATTTAGAACAGAAGATACTGAAATGGAAACTTGGGCGGGGGGGAACCCTTCCAGACTCAAATCAAAACAAATCACTTTTTTGCATATTAATAAGTCTCCTGATTGAAAGTGTTCTGGCTGTTCAAGGAGGAATATCAACAGTAGATGCTGCTAATTTAAGCCTGGCTAATTAAAAGCAAAACGAAAAAAATTACTCCCGTGGAAACAGCCGCATGCAAAATGCACTCACCCAGCACATTTCATCAAGCTCTGCTTATTATCTGGGTTTAGGGAAACAATCCCATTGCTTTTTTACTCTCTTTCTGGGATGGGTTTTCCCACTGCAAGTTGCCTCCAGCACCCTGCCCCTCTGCAGAGCTAGCAGCAAGCAGCAGGACCTGCAGGACATCGACTGCTGTGACATGTTTGGGGCTTTGACCAGGCTGTCACCAGTGGCTTGGGGCACTGAGTCAGGACCATCCCTGCCTGTAAGAATTGACTTGCCAGACTTGCCAGAGTGCCATCAGGAACTTGTCATGGGTGTGCTCTGTCCCCTTAACCAGCTCACCAACAGGAACATTAAACTGTAGCAGCCCCAGAAATGACCCCCTAACTACATCTCACCAGTTTGGCTACAAGGATAGTGTGGGCTATTGTGGCAAAAAACATGCTACAGCAGGGACAAATGGCATTCACCACCATTCCCCCCTGCCTGGCGACCAAGGTCATCTCAACATAGCAAGCAATCTGGTCAGGCACAATCCTGCTTCCCCCCAAAACTGATTACAAACCAGTCATAAAATCATAGAGTCATTAAGGTTGGAAAGGAACTCCAAGACTGAGTCCAATCTTTGGTGGAACACTACCATGTCCACATAACTATAGCACTAAGTGCCACACCCAGCTTTTTCCTGAGCACTTCCACGGATGGTGACTCCACCACTTCCCTGGACAGCCCATTCCAATGTTTAATCTCTTTTTCAGTGAAGAATTTTTTTTTTCTGATGTCCAACCTAAACCTCCCCTGGCACAGCTTGAGGACATTTTTCCTTCCCCTGTTGCTTGTTACCTCAGAGTAAGAGGTCAACCTCCACCTTGCTACAACCTCCTTTCAGGTAGTTCGAGGGAGCAATAAGGTTTCACCTGAGCTTCCTCTTGTCCAGGCTAAACAATCCCAGCTCCCCCATCTGCTCCTCATAGGAGCTTGTGCTCCAGACCCTTCCTCAGCTCCACTGCCCTTCTGTAGACTTGCTCCAGCCCCTTAGGGTCTTTCTTGTCGTGAGGGGCTCAGAACTGAACACAGGATCTGAGATTGCCTCACCAGTGCTGAGTACAGAAGGACAATCACTGCCCTGGTCCTGCTGGCCACACTATTTTTAATATAAGCCAGGATGCCATTGGCCTTCTTGGCCACCTGAGCACACACTGGCTCATGTTCAGCTGGCTGTCAACCAGCACACCCAGGTACTTTTCCACTGGGCTACTTTCCAGCCACTCTTCCCCCAGCCTGTAGCAATTTCATTTGACAACTGCACATACAAATTATGTAAAAACTCTGCAAAAAAAAATGAATGCAGACACAGTGTAGGAGGACAGAAGGCTTTATCCCTCAGTGCAGAGCACTGGCAGTGTCCAGCAGGAGTCAGGAGAGTGGGTGGCCGTGAGATGCCGCTTTCCACAAGCAGCAGTTTTCAAACAGAGCTATTATAGGAAAAGCTGCTGCTGGGCTCTCAAAAACCCACCAGAGGTTTACTTTAACAGCTTGGATGTGTAAGGCTTGGGCAGCATTGCTGCTTAGGTTCACCGGTTTGAAACAGATGAGGGGAAGAGTCTGGTCCATAACCAGGGGTTCTACACACACAGGAGGTACCTGCAGTCAGGCAGTGCCCATCCACAGCTGCTCTGGCAGGCAGTGGCCAGCCAGACCAATTTTCTTGATACTCCCTTCTCCCTGAACAGGGTGTGGGCTCTGCAGCCCAAGCAGGGAGGAGAAATGTCTCCATGAGTCTGGTGTCAATCAGCACATTCCCACTGAAATGAGAAATGAGGTTCTGTTCTCCTTTCTCTTTTTTTTTTTTTTCTTTTATGGTTATTTATTGTGTCTCTTTGAATTTGCATCCCAAGGGCTCTTGTATGACAGAATGTAATAGTATTAGTCACCGTTATACACATTAGAGAACATAATATTTAGCGTTCATAACAATTTCTAGCTTAAAAGTGCCACACAAATATTAAAATACACTGTATTTTTCCCTGTGTTTTTAAGGGATAACTTGTTCTTGCCTGAAGCTATACAACTTCCCTTTTTATTATCCCTCACGAGAACTGGGGTGTTTCTGTCACCACCTCTGTCACACAAAAGAATGCCAGTTTTATGGCCCCTCCCTCACAGCAGCTCTGAACAAAAGGAACTTCCCCGGCTCCTTCTTCTCCTCCATTCACAGTTCCCACACACCTGCCATATTCCCAGCTCCTGAAATCCAAGTCCAGCATTAGACAACACCAGCAGTGGTCAATCATTCTTTTCTTTGGCAGCTTGACTGTATGATAAAAAACTACAAGATATTAAATTTCCTTTTCATTTTCTGCTGACGCTTTGCTCATGCTGCCAATAAGATCATTCTCTGTTGGGCACTAGAGATGTGTGCTGTAACCCACCTCACAGCCCCATGGTTTGAGGCATGACATGGACCAGGAGCTTGTAGCAGGTACAGTAGAGGTCTGCAGAGCTCCTGGAGGTAATGGTGAGGCTGCCCTGCATCATTCTGGGGATGAAAAAGACCTTATCCAATAAATCTGTTCTGATGCTGAATGCATCTAATGACAAAGCAGTTTATCATGTTTATGTGGCAATATCCAACTTGTGATACAGTCTCATAAATTTTACTTATGTATTTTGGAGACCAAAAGAAATACAATTTATATAATTAGTGACATAATGTTTTACATGCTGTGGTATTATATGATTTCTTAGTCCCACAGAGCAGCATATGAAAAGTGGTTAAGAATTTAAAATCTGTCCTCTTTGCATCAGTGATTTTTCTACCTGCAAGAATCTGAAGTTTTTCAGGATCTATAAAGCTCCTCCAAGTGTTCTGCAAAGAGGACTAAGATAAATGAGCTTGTGATTTATCAGTACATGTCTGCATATATTACCTTTCCAAAGCACCTCTGCTTTTGGGATTCCCAAATCAAAAAACACCTCTTAATGTTATGCCTCAAAAAACATTTTTTGATCCTGTGCTTAACAGGTCTTAATCTTGCCTTCAATTTTACTGCCTTTAGACAACCGAGAAAGGAAGATTAAAAATACTGTCTCAGTTGGAGACATCACACAGGATTTGTATTCATTCCCCAATTGTGATTTGTAGTATGATGAATTCTCAAGAAATATCATAGCTTGGCAACTGTATTCCTGAAAAAGAATTATTTGAGCTGGATAGAACCTCTCCTGGGTCATCTAGCCTGCTGCCCACTCGTGATGGCTATGCTATGGCCCTGGTTGTACTGAAAGGTCTTCCATGAAAGAAAAACAACAAAAAGTCTGTCATGATATGTATGTCACACACATACACTAGATTTGACAGACCAAAAATCCCAAATCTAAGAACAATGAAGCATATAAATATGCCAATTCAGGAGTCATAACAATCCACAGTTTCCACAAATTGCACACATTTTTCTTCTACCAGCCCCAGCCTTACACGCCTCATGCATTTTAATGCACACTTGCAATGCAAATGAGTTTCCAATAATTCCTGTTTGTCAGCTGAACAAAAACCAAAAGTCTCAACCAGAAAAAGTTTCTTCAGCCTCAACAGATGATCAGCTGTGCCTTCAGCCTCAGCCTCTGCAGGTGAGTTAGTGCCTGAGCTTTGGGAAAGAGAGGGCTGGGATGCTGGTCCTCAAGCATGCTGCTTTGGGAAGAGTGGAAATCTTGAAACAGGAAGTCTTTTCTCTCAAATTAAATTTCTTGTCTATCTTCAACTGCCAGGTAAAATGAGTTCTGAAGGCCACTAAAGTGGAATAAAATATACTGCCTTTTGAACCACCAGAGAAGCACCTGTAGTTTTTACAGTGTTCAGTGAGCTTGTAGACATCTCAGCTGAATAGGACCCAGAGACCAGGGCTCATACAAGCCCATGGGACCCTGGGCCCTCACCTCCTTCCTTAGTGCAGGTAGCCAGTGGACAGGCCCTTCCCTGATGGGGAATCCCTGATGGAATCCCTTCCCTATTTCATCTGATGTCTTCTGCTACTCCATTAATCTTATTTCATGATGAGTGGGGGAAAAAAAACTCGTCATGGCTTATATTTCACCAAAGGCTTCGTAAAATCACTCATTTCCAAAAGATGCAAGCATGGATGGATTCAGCACAGCTTCTCAGCCACACACGAAAATCACCCCAGTCCGATTACGGGGGCACCTAGTTTCATACATACGTGTGCACATCCCTCTTTTTTTCCTGGTTGTCTGCAGGGACAGAGCCCTATAACACATTGCCATTACCCTCCTGCATCTCCAGAGCTCACCTACGGGCCAGAAGCTGCCTGCAACTTTTCCCAGTAAGGCTGGTACCCACTCTCAAACTCTCTCCTCCCCTGTCAGATTTAAGTGTCTTGTCAAATTAATATTTGTGTATTTGATCACCTCAAGGGGAAAATATGGGGATAGGAAGGAAAAGACACCTCTAAGTTATTTTTGATTGACTACCATGAAGTACTTGTCAGTGTGTGCTGGTGTAAGTCACAGCAGCATCAGTCCAGGGTGCAAACCAGCTGTGTTCAGGGTCTGCATGAGGCTCTGTCTCTAAACCTGCAAAGTTGGAAGCTCTGTTTTGCAAGATAATTGAGCCTAGATCATAGGACAAGTTGAGCTTGATGAGCCTGACATGCTTGTGCAGGGAAGTGGGACTTGGTGACCTCCAGTGGTTCCTTCAAACCTTACCCATTCTGTGACATTGTGATATAAAAACGGTTTGGTGCAAATTATGTATTGTATTCTCCCTGTTTAAACTGGTTTTTATCACACCCCTACTACGTAGCTGTCTCCAGCCTAAGCAGTGGTCTTTGCTCCCAGGCTGGAGGAGATGTGGCGAAGCAAACTCTCTGTGCAAGCATAATTTCTAAACTCATCCTAAGCCTTTCTCTTTGCTCCAGTCACCCAGGGAGCTCCCAGGAGGCAATGTGATCACCTCAGCTCCAATTCACTTCTTCAGCAAATAAAAATAAATAATTATACAGAGTACAGCCACATCCCATTGCTGTGAGAGTACAGATCATCTCCGTGGAGAGGACCACTGGAGCTTGGATATATGGGATCATGTCCACTCATATGTGTGCTATGAAAAGATCAGCTGCATGAACCATTCTCATCTTTGGTTACATCTACCAAGTCTGTGGAGTATGGACTTCACCCAGGAAACCAGAGGCCTATCACAAGGTCACAGTTTTGAACACTCTTACCAGCAGTGCTTGCACAGTTCTTCCCCAAAGTAGTCAGGGAGTCCCTAAGATTTTGCAGAGATAGACATAACTTGCTGATACTTAGTTGGGTCATAGCTTAACCCCAGGTGGCAACCAAGCACCACCCAGCCCCTCACTCATGTCCTCAATCCCAGTGGGATAGGGAGGAGAATTGGAAAAAAGTAATAACTGATAGGTTGAGATAGTAATAATTAAAATTAATAAGAATTAAAACAAAGTAAAATATAACAACAACAATATAATAATAATAATAATAATAATAATAATAATAATAATAATAATAATAATAATAATAATAATAATAGTGGTGGTGATGATGTTGTTGTTTGTTATTCTTATTGTTACTATTTAATGAAAGCAGGAAAATAAATCCCAAGTAAAACAAGTGATGTTTGATACACTACAGTTGCTCACCACCCACTGACCGATGTCCAGCCGCTCACTGAGCAGAGATCAGTACCTCCTGGCCAGCTTCTCCCAGTTTATATACTGGGCATGGTGTGTTGTGGTATGGAATATTCCTTCAGCCACTTTTGAGCTACAGTCCAGGCTGTGCTCCTTCCCAGCTTCTTGTGCACCTCTTCACTGGCAGAGAATGGTAAACTGAAAAGTCCTTGACTTAATGTAAGCACTGCTCAGTAACAACCAAAACATCAGGGTGCTAGCAACTTTATTCTCATACTGAGTTCAAAACACAGCACTGTACCAGCTACTAAGAAGAAAATGAACTCTGCTGAAACCAGGACAAGCTGGAGATCTTTAAAGTATTTATTTCTTTGCAACAGGTCATAAAATCAATAGGGAACACAAATCTAAGACTTCAGCTTTGGGACAAACATTTTCTAAAGGCTTAACTGGACACCTGTAGCCCCTGGGTACCCAGCACTCTCCATATTAACATTTGCAAATGATGCTTTGAGGTATTTCAGATCTTTTAAGGCAGAGAGATTTCTCTGAAAGGCAAACCAAGTAGGCTGTGATACACTGCTCTGCCTCCTCCCTCAGCAGCTCTCTGTAGAACCTGGATATTGCACTGACAGGCAGCGGTGAACTGCAGGCAGAAAGAACAGCCAGTTTTTAAGTTGCTGATTCTTGTATGCAAGAAGTGGGTACATGGAGGCACCTAAGATCTAATACAAGGTTAAAACCAGGTCCTGACCTTGCACTGGCACACAGCAGAAGCAGGTAATTCATGGGTCATTGCCAAGAGGCTTTGCTCCAGTGACACGCTTGGAGAGCAGCCGTGAGCAGGTGAATCTTCCCCAGTGCAACACAGCATCAGGGCTGTTCAGGTTTACACTGTACTTTGTAAAGACATGGTAGAAACTACTCAATTTCTGTTACTCTGCCCAACCCACAAACCTAAAATACACTCTGCAAAAAGCCACAGCCTCGTGACCCCCTCTCGTGCAGACTGAATTAAAGATATAATTGAAGGTGCCCTATTGGCAAAGCTAAATGTCTATACATACTGCGTTTGGACAACTCAGAATTCATAAAAGGCACTGAACAGCTTTAAAACTATAGATTACATGCCACCTGGAGCAGGAGGAATTCAACCAGAGCCTGTTCATTCCCTGTGACCCAAAAACCAGATGCAGTCTACTAACTGAGCAAACCAAACAGGAGAAGTAGGCAACAAAGAGAATTTGGACTGACTGAAGATCAGAATGGGTAGAGAGGTCACAAAATAAATAAGGAGATAAGGACCAGACATGAAGCAGAGACATCATGCAGAGCATCAAAATGAGCAATTGCCAGTGGGCAGCGCATCCATCACAAAGACATAGCACATCTCAGGGATCTCACAGGTGACCAGGGGAAGCAGAAGAAAGCCCTGCACTGCTACAGGACCTGCTCCAGGCAAGGGATTGTCACTCCTCCAGCAGAAAATAGGACTATAGGTGAGGAAAACAGGGCCATAGGTGAGTATGAGCAGTCTCAGCCTGTTTCTGGGAGACGGTTCATTTCATGCTGCTCACAGCATTACTGCAGCAAGAATGCAGAATTTCAAGTGTCAAGTAAGTAAATCTGTATTAAAGTAACTGCAATTATACACAGCCTGCACTCACTCCCACGGGAGGCTGTGGCAGGTTTGTGATGGACTTCACTGAGAGCAGAATTAGGATGATAATCGATACAAGCACAGCCATCATTTTGCATTTTCTTGTAGCTGCCAAAGCCTACCATAGTAAAAGCAAAGGGCTTTTTAGATTACAGAGCAAAGGCCTGCAGAGATTTCAGCTAGTCTCTGAATAATGGCATGTGATCAAGTCCTTTTGTGAACAAAAAAAAAAGAGAATTTCCCAATACGTGAATGTAATTCCAATGCTGTGATACGTTATTTGTTTCACCCTAGTCAGATCACTGCACAGTGTTCAGTGGCACAGAACGTTTTGGTCAATCAATGCATTTTTCATTTCTCACCTCTCATCTAAATACTGGTTTGTGCCTCAACTGTGTTAGAGGCACATGTATCTCTAGTCTAATAAAAGAAAAACTAATTTTAGTGCTGTGAATAACCCACTGTGCTCAGAAATTAACCACTTCCTTCAATTACAGGAACAACCAGGTAACTGAAAAAGTAATTCAATTTACTATGAATTTGATTGCTTTTCGAGATTCAAAAAAAAGGTAGTAACAGAAAGAACTCATTGAAATGGCAGGGGGCAAAGGGAATTAATGGGAGGCAACCAGGGCTGCAGGTGGACACCAAAGGCTGCTCCTTCGGTGCATCTGAAGTTGGCTCAGAAGAGAAAGGCTTGCTGACCACCACTACTGCAGAAAAGCTGAGGCTGTGAGACTGAAGGTGTGATTACACCAGTGAGCAGCCAGTGCAAAATATAACCTTACCTTCCCAGATAACTGCAGCATATCCCATACTTCTGATCTGAGGATTATGAAGAAAATCCCCATTTGACTGCTGTGCTTGACTAACCTGAAGAAATAACAAGTTATCTAAACAGAATTTATTTTCCAAGTAATTACCTTGACCTGCTGCAGGATGAGACCGTGTTTGCCAGGGGGAGCAATACATGGGGCATGCTTTGGCTTTCAGGTGCTCCAGGAGGAGCTGAAAGACCTGAAGGAGCTTGAAATGGAGAAGAGGCTCTATCCAGCAGCAGGGCATGCAGAGACCTGGCCCCAGGCAGGGCTGAACTCCCTTTTGCACAGTGCTGGAATTAGAAAAATATTCACATGCAAAAAGTGTCTCTTGTAGTGCCTCTTGTAGAAATTGGCCAGGAGCAGGTGAAGACAGGGAGAGGACAGTGGCAAAGAAAATCTTTACCTTAAGCCACCATTTGCAAACTGTTCAAAAAGAAGAGAAGGAAGGTAATGATGATAACATTACACTTTAGGCTGGGGAGTTAGCAGATTTTTTACCTCTGCTGTATGTTGAAGCTCAAGGGAGCTGCCAACCTGCTCCCTGCTGCCCGTTGGGTGAACACAGGTGAGAAATCAGGGAGTGGACCTTCATGGTGGCCGTTCATGATGACAGGGAGGGGAAGACAGAAAAGGGTATCCAGCTCCCTAGTTTCTTATCGGTCCCAAGGCAAGCACCCTGCTCTGTAACAAGCAAAATCCTTTCAACAAGGGCTCTCAGAATTTCTGCAGTTTTCACAATCTTTGGGTTCCCTCTATAGCCTTGAGGAGATAAGGTCTCCTCTTTCCTAAATTAACCTCTTCACTGCAAAGCCTCCTTCTCCATCGACTCTAGAGCAAACCATTCCTCTTTCCCCTGCATCCCTAGTTGGAGGGGCTCCTTCATTCCAGGGGGCAGAAGGAGATATGTCCTCCCTTGCTCCTGCACCTTCTAGAATTTCTCCCAGGAAGACACAGATGAGCAGAAGGAGCTGTTCATGCTCACTTATTCTCTGACCCTGTAGGGATGTGACACTGAGATGAAGGGCTGAGACACTTCCAAATTGTCCTGGGCTTTGCTCCTCTACCAAAAGAAATGCCAGTGCCTGGAAAGGTGCACTTTTCTCCCTTCCCCACCTGCTTTGCACCTGCATGCAGTCAGGAGGAAGGATATGGCTGAAAAATGGTTGCACAGTTCTCTTGGTAGGAAGTCCTGCTAATATGCAAATTGATCATTGGGATTAAAAGTGTTTCAATTCCCAGCACTTTGCTCTGTACACACTCTCTTTTGACAACATGATGTCCTATTGAAGCTATTCTGCAAATCTTCTTGCTCTTCGCGTGGGAGGTGTGATGGGCAGATTTGGCTCTTGCCTTGTGCCCTCAGACAGGGCACAGGGATAAGGGGGTCATAGCTGATCTCTGCCTCCCACTGGTTGCCCTCGGGTCAGCCAGATTAATGTTTGCAGTTTGATTCATTCACCATGCTATCAGGGTAACCCAAGACAACACGGGTGACATTTATTGTGAGCTGGCCCCTTTTTCATTAAGAATTGGCCTAAATCCACACACATTTAATGGTAATTGCTAGGCAGGCAGCACAGAGCAAATACCTTTTATTTCAAATCCAAGACAAGTCAGTGCTGGCTGATAGTTTGTTGGCGCTTTCCTACATTAATTAAGTACCTCTCATCTAATATTACATGCGGTCTTTCTGAAAACCTCTAGTGAAAAGTCTATTTGTTAAAAGTGCCAGTTGAAGTCAAAACAACATCCAATATTGCAAATTAGGATTCCAGATTCCAGGATGAGATCTATTAGTCTTTCCCTGTTTAACTAATTAAAAACATGGAGGGACAAAATCTGTTTTGTCATTCTTCCGTCCGTAGGAGTCCTTACAGTAACTAAGAAAAGAAAACAAAATTCCCTTCATTTATCTTAAGATATCGGCTGGCTTACCCATCTGTGAGCAAAGAATGTTTTTGCTTAGCTTGCTTAGCTAAATGAATCTTGGTTCACTTGCTTGCAGCTGAAGACAAATTAGGCTGATTATACACGAAAGGGCATACAGTACATCTAGGAATTAAACTGCGACTGGGTATTTAGGATGAATGAAATGAATAGGCAGCAACAGCTTTGCGTGGCTCTGAACAATCAGCAGTCCCCTTCTCTTGCAATCTTTTTAAAGCACTTTCAAAATAATCCTCGGTGTTATTCTTGTGTGTAAGTCACTGGTTTGCAAGTATGGATTTTTAAAGAAACAAAAAAAATCCCCATGCAAACTTTTCCCCCTTTGGAAGGGGAAGCATTGCCGAGCTCAGCAGCTTGCTGCGATGCTGCCTTTCCCACTCGGCGGAGGAATTCCTGACATGCCACGCTGCCGGGCTGCTCCGTGCACAGATCGTAGAGGCAAGCAAAAGCATCGCCCCCTCCAGCAGTTTTATTTCCCACATCTCTTACTCCGTAGGACACTGCAGAATGTGTGCTGTATCTGCTGCAAGTGCTTGACAGGTGGTATTTCACATTCACCGCTCTCGCTGGTATCGGGAGTAGGCTGAAATACTGAGTTCTTCACGTGTCGGTGGTTTTCAGTAATTAGCATATTTCAGCCCAAATCACAAACATCCTCCCTTGAAAAGAATGATAATTGGTGACAAAATCCATGGCATGCAGTTACATCAAATGCAAATTTGGGCTAGTAAGATAGATGCTGGGCTGCACTAGGAGAATTAAATGCACCACTGTTAGCAAAAGTAATTTTTGCTAATGTTTTGAGCATAATGATTTTTGAGAAGACATTTCTAATTTTAGTGTTTATATTATAAAAGTGGGGATTTGAAATACACAGAGAAAAGAAGTCTTACTGGACTGTTCTTGTGACATACCACTGACCATTCCCTGTACAACTGCTTCTCAGTATGACCATGAAAGATCAATAAACCTTAAACAAAATGGAGATTTAGATGTCCAGTTCCTCTTTGAAACACACATCCTCATTTTTTCTATTCCATATATTTGCTGACATGCAGTAATTCCAGTTTTGTGCTCTCTCCCCTCACTGTGCATGTAAAAGGGAGACTGGAGAGTGTCTCTGGTTTTTTTTGAGCCAGCACAGGCTTAGGTTCATGCTAGCTCCTTAGCTGGTTTTAGAGCTCCGTGACCCGAGCAAGGGTTTAGGAACATGTTTGATCCTGTGATTGGTGTCAGCAGGGGAAAGAAAAGCAATCCCTCTAGCAACAGAAAACATACATTTCTTGAATAGTGGGTGTTGCCCATCTACTGAAATCAGATGAAAACTGAAAGGTAAATATTTGTACCCAGATAGGACAAACCTGTCTTTTGAAAGCAACAGACAGCTCCTGGGAAAAGCGGTAGAGGCTTGAACCGTACAGAACCCCAGCAACAAAATTCCTTCAAACAAAGAACACTACTAATGTGTTTGGAGCTTGCTGATCAGTTCTTCTTTACATCATGATCATCTTAAGCCTTGAGAAACACCTTGGGTGCACACAGGCGACTAAAAGACAGAAATACTGCACTTGTTTTACCCACTACGACACAGGGAGCCCAAGCCAAAGTAAATAGTGAACCCAGGTCCTGGGGGTGTCGCTCACAATTACAGCCAAAGTCAGCTTTTCTTGCCATCTCTTGTTTCCAAAGTGTGATTGTTCTTTCCATCTGTACTTGCTTTCCTGCGGCTTGGCCATCCTCTCTCCCCGACCATCCCTGCCTATACTGCCATGGCCATCTTCCCTCCCCAGCACGCCGAGACTCAGTCACAATGGGTGTGACACCTAAAGCTTCCAACACCTGCTACGTTTCCTACACTCTGTTTTAGCAGCATGGACAGTCATGGTAGGCTGACTCTCTGTCTTCTCAGCTCAGCTGCCCTAACACATATTAAGGCTCTGGAGATGCAAGAGAGCCCTTTCCAGACCACAGGCACAAAAAATTTCCCAAAACTACAGCAGCACCTGCAGACCCAGACACTCCCTGTGGACGGAAATGTGATTCTCATCTCAGTAAGAAATCAGAACAAAAGTTTTCTTTCAAAGACTTTCTGGCTACAAAAGCATGGGAAGCAAATATAACAAATCAAATCCCCAGGCTGAGATAGCATTGTCAACACAAGGCAGGATATGGCATTTGGTGTGAACTGGATGCTATTTCATTAAAAGCTGATAGGTGCTCATGAATATAAGTTAGCAGTTTACTTTTATCTCATGGGGAATTTTTTCCTCTGAAACGACAGGTTCCTATTTTAGTATATAAACTTGGTTTTGATGTATTGATGTAACATAGAACTTAATCAATTATGGAGAAAACAAGATGAGCCATCGTAATATTGGGGGGATTGCAACACAATTATTGAGCTTTCGTGATATAAGCATCATAGCGAAACAATTAACTACATACAGGAGTGCACATCCAGCTTGCTTTTGAAAAATCACATTCCAAACACACACACACACACACACACACACACACACACACACACACACACACACACATTTATTTCTATAACAGCCATATAAATAGACATTCAGTCATATCCTAACTTACAAAACATACACTACTAGCAATAGGTGTGATAAACCCTTGTCTAACACTGAACAGCTTTGTCTCTTCCCTCACTACAATTCTCTACCATGCTGAAAACAATTTTGCATGTACTGCTGAATCCAGGCTCTGAAATCTGAAGACTGTTAGATCAACGTGCTGTACAATCAGTGAATGCCAGATTAAAGTGTACAGAGGCACCATATTACTCCATTATCAGCAAAGCACAAATACATCTTCTTTCAGTTATTATTTATACAGTTTTAAGAAGCTGAATTTCTTTCCAGAAAAGAATGTTTGAGAATTTCCATGCTTATAACATAGTAATGTTATGGGTATCTAAAGGAAAAAAAAAAACATAAATGCAGAAATTCGTTTTATACATATTTTGTATATAATTATTAGCTTTCTGTAATTTAGGACAAAGTTACACCCACCAGATATGTGCACAATTTGTAAAACAACAGTGCTTTCTTGGTGTCATGAAAGATGAAATTAAATTTAAATCTTACATTACTACTGAAGTACATTTAATGTAACAACAAAAAGGAAAATAGCAATGTTAATAGCTGGCTTGCTTTAACAGCCGTCAGTAAGTGATCCTCACAATGACTTCATGTGGCAATGAAAGCTGCAGTATCCCCAGAAGTCTACATGCAGGGAAATCTTAAAAAGCAGTCACACAGGGAGAGAGAAACTACGATCAGAACAGAAGTAATCGCAGAAGTGCCATTTCTTTTCCAGCCCTAGAGACGTGCCAGTCCTCTCATCTTCAGCATCAGTGCCATGTCAGTGAGAGCCCGGCAGCCCGGGGAGCCGATGCTCCTGGGGCTTGGCATGTGTCAGGAAATTCCTCCTCTTTTCCGCTGGCTGGGCTGCAGTGGCTGCGCTGGCAGTAGGAGCATCACAGGGAAGGGAGGAGGGAGATGTGCTGCAGGGGCTTGGGGAGGTGGGAAGCAACTGGGAATAACCCAAGCCACGCTGGCCTTCTGCCTCATAGATGTTTGCAGGAGTTTCTGTGGGGAAATCCAATATACAGACAAATCAGGGAGTGGCTGTTTCCTACGACATGCAAAACCAGGCTGCATGGCATACATGTGAAATGAAACCTGCCTACTCATGATGGAACTGCAGTCTCAGTTCAGCTGCTTCATTTTCCACTGCTGTTGTATAAAGAACAGCATTTAAAACTTGACATGAGCCCTTCCAGGCATACAGGGCTTCCCCAGACAGATGACTAAACAATCACCCAGGTAAGAGGTTTAATGAGCATTTTGAAGGCTATCTTCATCTCGAAAAGACCCCTATGCATACATATATAACCTTTGGCCAGAATTTGAAGTGATTCTTAAAAGGCTGGTTGTTAATAACTAAGATTTCTCATACAGGGTCTTCTCCTCCACTGGAAAACACAGAGGCATTTATAAATATATTTTTTTTAAAGTTGAAAACTGTGGAGTTGGCATCGCTGACATGTGCAGACGATCAGCAGGGTAGGTCGTTGTTATTAGCCAGAAGCACTGGCTGCACCCACTGCTTTCACCATCCCAGCCAGTGGGCAACTGGAAAGCTTCCCTGGGAAACCAGCTCATGGAGACACCAGCAGGTTCCTCATGTAATGAACAGAAGAAGAACAAAGACAGAATTTGGGTTTATTTTGACTAACATTTACCTGCATGTTGTGCATTCAGAAGGGATGCCAAAATCCTCCCAAGCCCAGCGTTTGTGTGTCCCTAACACTGAGCAGACACAACCTTGCTCACGTGTGAGCCACAGCTGACAGCTCGTAAAAGCCCACTGCAAGGAACAGCAAGCCCTCCTGAAAACTTTTCCCAGGATAAAACCAAGTTTCCTACTTTTCTGCAGTGATTTTTGGGGTTGTGCATGCTGGTTGGTATTTCCCAGCTCTGTGTGAATCTGGACATAAATCCTGGGTCTCTTCTGCAGAAGTGGGAAAACACAGACTGCTCACAACACTCATAACCAAATTTGCAGACTCATTCCTTCCCCAAACCATTAAAAATATTGGGCTGCTAATTCCAATATAACCAGCAAACCCTTCATCCAGGATTTTCTGGGAACGGCTAAGCGGTTTAGGATGCCCAGCAGTCCTCTTTTCCAGCAGGTTCAAAAGCTAGGGAAAATAAATATGTCCAACAAGGATTTTAAAGGAATAACTAAGGTGGTAGAAAATATGAGCCTAAAATATTGGCTGTACCCACTATCTTTTAATATTTTCCCTTTCAGATTATCAAAAGTTCAAGTTGTTAAGCTCGCTGAACTCGGATGGCTAGGAAAACCTGAGCTCAAACAGAAGCTGCTAATGAGAGGCATTTCCTAAAGCTGCTTTAGCAGGTGTTTCCTGCTGAAATGGGGAGGGTCACGAATGGAAATCTCATTTGGAAAGTTTCTAACCCCGAGGATAATATTCAGTGGTGCTGCCACTCTCACTGCCATCTGCACTAGAAAGTGGTTCAGACTGAACTAGATAGCACTTGATCCCACTGAGTGAGCCCAATTGTTTGCATTCTTGCACAAATGTGTGAATGGCAGCCTTCCGGCGAAGCAAATGCTGGGTCTGCTCCCTTCAAAGGCTTTGCCAGTGATCCTTGCCCTGCTGGCTTCATCCTTAATTGGCCTACACGGTGGGGAGCAATTAAAAATAAATGGTAGCTTGCTGTGCTGCTGTAAGGGGAAGTTTTGCGACTCCAGGCATGAGTGGAGCTACCTCAGCCCATGGCGTATGCCATTCACGGGGAATGGCACAAGGGAAAGGGGAGAGACCTGGCTATTCTGAGTAAGTGCCAAGGGAAAAAAAAATCACACTGTAGTCTGCAATAAATCAGCATTAGCTTTACAATTAAAGGTTTGATTGTCTGGGGCCAAAGCATGCTTTCCCTTGTGTGTCTGTGGAATGTGGGAATGGCATTTCCTATTATGCCTGTCGTCCAGAAACAGGATTTTTCATACCATCTTCACAAGATGGTGTGCCCCCGCTTCAATTCAGTGTCACCAGAGAGAGAAGAGTGGCTCTTATCTGCTTGGGAAAAAATGAGGTTTCTTCAAATGAAATACCCGATACCAGAAGCTGTAAAACTAGTCTTTAATGAAAGACAATTGATCTCAAAGAAAAGCAGCGTCCCATAACTGTGTCATGAAGCTGTCTGAAACTTTAATCATGAGGGGAATTTTGCACCAGCAATTAACTTGCCACAATCATCTGTATCAAGCAATGAAGTTTCTCAGATAATTTCCTACTAGTTATTAATGAAAGTCCTGTATAAGTATGAACTGAAGAACATGATCATTTATGGAATTAAAACTTGAATTAAAAGTACAGATTTTTGCTACACAGCAACCCATATTTCCATGACAATTAGAAGTGGATTAAGGCACAAACAAAGGAGGAGCTGAGAGTCACTTGATTTTCCTTTACTCCCTGAAGATATTTGACACTGAAGGTAGTCAGATTCATCCAGGTACTAACCACGTAACTCATGTCAGCAACAGCCATTTTACAAACATGACATGTATGCCATTTCATAATGATGGGGTTACACATCATTTTTTGCATCTTGCTGCTTTACTACAAAGCATCTTTGTGCTTTCTGTATCATAAATGTGTGATACCTTCAGGGATGTCTCTTCATTTCGTGGTGGAATAAAAAGGGATGAAGTCTGCCCTAGGAAAATCTCCAGGACATCCTTTTCTTTTATCTCTCTTTGTTGATACTAAAGAGAGGCTAACAAAAGGCTTCACTCAGCTGATACCCTGAAAAATTTGTGATGCAGTATATAAGAGCTTAGCATCTCTGGAAAAAGCTACCACTCTTTTTAAGCAGATTCAGTGAGCATGGAATAGAGCTAGTGTAGGACACACACTTCTTGTTGCACTCATTTCTATGCCCAGTGTTTAGAAAGAAAATCTAGACATACATCTAAAAATTATTTCTCCCATAGTTAACATGTTATGTCCCATTGTCTCCAACACACATGTTGGAGTGGGACAGAAAGGTTTTTTGGCTATGGCGGGGCACTGGGACTAGATGGCCTTTAAGGTCCATTCCAAGCCCTTAACATTCTAAGATTCTATAATTCTATGCACCAGTGTAGTTCAAACTCTGTGATTTTACAGAGCCCTCCACCCACCCCCCTCCAGGAAATGACCTAAAAGAAGCAGTACAGAAAGACTTTTTTTTTTCAGTAGAGTTCATCCTCAGGGGGAAACAGGTTATATAAATTGGATTTCTGCATAGAAGTACCTTGTGTCTTGTGCTGCAGTGTAGCAAACCATCTGAACTGCACTGACAGAATATGGTTTACTCAACTGCTGAACTAGGACATTTACGTGCAAGCACAAACATTTGATATATTGTTTGTAGGCACCTCCAAAATTCACCTTCTCCAAACCTGCAAAATTTCAACAGAAGTAGGATGCTGTGGGGGTGGCAGAGACACTTTTCATGTTCTCTCCAAAGACGGCTGGAGAAGATAATGTAATTTCTAATTCTTCAACAGAGAAATGTCACTCATCCCAGGCACTTTCCTTTTACTTCATTAATTCCTGATGCAGTTTCTAAAAGAGAAAAAGTTCAAAATTAGACAAATCTCTCTAAACCAGATCTGAGCACAGAAACAGTTAGGGGCCAGTTGCTTAGTGATAATCACAAAGACAAAGAAGAAAATACTGCAAGCCCTGCTATACCTATGTGATCAACGTGATGAAAAGGCCATGGCCTTGCAAGGGAAAAAACATTGAGCTAGTTTGTTTTGTTGCTTGTGAAGATTTCTTATGTGGTACTTCTACCTGATTATATCCAACATTGACAATCAATTTTTTGACTCCAGTATTGATAAAAAATTACTACTAAATAACACTAGGCATTCTAATATATTGTTACTATGACCTTTGTAGTCATATCTTTAAAAACCAAGTTGTATTCCAAAGCACAGGGTAATTCACAGCATTTTGCACATACTTTTTCTTCCTCCCACATACTTAAAACACAGCATTTAAGCACTATGAAACGTATTTAGATGAGGCACAAAAGATGCCTATGATATGAAGGCTGCCCTAAAAAGTTTGTCTGTTCAGACTATTAGACAAAATCTGTAAGAAAACTTTAATATTAAAAAAGCTACCTTTGCTAGGGCTGGTCTTATCAAGCATGAGGTCACTTATGAGATCCCTTCCCCACTGCTCAGGACCTTTGACCCCCTATTAGTGACTACATGGGTCACAGGCAAATGGTCCTCCACTCGGCAGGAAGATATCTCCAAAATAATTTCTGACTGTTGCCAGTCTCTTCCTGCTCGAGAAGCACAAGCCAGAGCTTAGTGAAAACTCACCTTTTTTAGTGTTAATTCCTGATTACAGTGCTTTTGGTTACAGTGGCAAAAATGTGATTTTTATAATGCAAACTATAAAAATTGCAGTTTTACTTACCTACCTGCTAAGTGCTTTTTACATTTACAAATCACTCCAAAATAGAGAGAAGGAAGTGAGACAAAGATTTTTTTTCTTTCTTTACCAAAAGGTTCTATAATTCTTTAGTCAAGAATGAAAGAGGAGTACTGCCCTGACCCATCTAAGAGGACTGACAAAATGCAGGTGCACATAATTTCTAGCTCCGGAAGTAAGCTGTATATTTATATAAATTATGCAGACCTTGAGGGAACACAAAACAAAGCCAATACTGCAAATGAACTGAAGATTACCAAAAACATAACAAAACACCACAAGGGGAAATTCAGATTGTGCAGCACCTATGCACTAAGGCATAAAAAAGTAAACAGGCCACTTCCACACTGCACAGTGGTGACTTCCAGCATCCTCTGGATCCCTTTCCCTCAATAAACTTTGCAGCTCAAGTTGCATCTCACAAAGGGCTGGAGAAGGGATGGTAGTGGAACGAGGAGCTGTCAGTCCTGGACACATCCCTCGCTCGTGGCTACCAGTGCAGCACCATCTGCTGGGAACACAGACACTTTGGACAAATCCTTCCAGCACCAGCGTTTGTCACCACCTGTCCTAAACTAGACACACACGGAAAATGTCCACTTCCCTGCTTTTTTGCCCTTCTTTTCAGCGAATATGAAGTGATTAACCACCACAGGCTAATCAGACTATTACTTGAGCAACTGGCAGCTCAGAGGACTTTGCAGAAAGCAATACGATACACAGAAAGCTGGCATTTTAAGGTCCTATTCAAGAAGTCATTTCAATACAGTTACAGGTCAGTGATGCCAAAATGAAGCCAGGAACAGGAGGCAGGGACTAAGCAATCTTTTTGGGTGTTCAACCCTTGCAAGGAGACTGGTTTCAGACATTCAAAATTGAGACAGAAAAGGCAAGGGTTAATTCAGCTAAAGGTGCTTCTAGGTGAGAAATCTAAGCTAGTGAGCATAGCACTTGCTGAGTTATCATGTCAGTGTTAAATCTGTGGAAGAATCAGTCACATTTCCACAGTCAAAACTAAGCTTCATTATAAAGTAGGACATCAACATCTTTATTAGCTATGAAAAACACCATGCGTTCTCCCTACATTAACAACAAGAGCCAGCTGGAAAATTTTGGCAGGCTTTTATTTTTTCTCTCAGAAAAGCACTCATTGGAGGAGTCTGAACCTTTGACAGAAATTAGAAAACTTTTACCCTGAAAGGATACTGCAGGACAGAATTTCTGCAATCTCAGAAGGGTGGGTTAAGGGTATAGGCAACACACTGAGACAACCATACTGCTGCTGTTGTGGGAAATACCTCGATTTGTCCTTCCTCAGGGATCTCCTCATCCCATCCTGTTGAGTGGCACAGGCATGGCCAGAAAGACATTAATGAAAAATGTCCAAACATTTTGCTTACAGAAGGAAATACAGAATGATACTCCTGGAGGTTCCATAATTTTGGGGTGGGACATTTTTGGCAAAACATTAATTCTTGGATCTCCTTCAAAAGCAACCCAAAACCTCTGAAAGCTAAGGATCCCTTAGTATGATGTAGCTTAGAGTGAGTTGAACTAAATGGCATTATCTTAAGGTATAAACTTTACATTGAGTAAAAGAGAGGAAAGACGTTCAGGAATTCTTGGTGGAAAGGTAGGCATTATTCAGTATCAGCTAACCATTTATGCATGCTGTAGAGTGGCAAAATATATCAGAGATTTAATGACCAGAGGCACTTAGGAGAGCCAATTCATCTAGTTTGTTTGAAAAACTCTTCCACTTTTTTTGGTAACCCCATGGACTCAGTTAGCACAGACAAGTGTGCCTGTGTCTTCAGACTCTAGGTGAGAATTAACTTTTTATGCACTGAGAATGTCGTCATGGATTAACAATCAAGAAAGGGTCATCCATCATGTTTTTCAAATAAATGCTCCCTGTTTATCAATGAATAAAAATATTACTAGGTTTTCATCACCACCCGGCCACAGCTTTGCAAATTCACTACACTATCATTTGCTCCACGATTGAATTTGCAAGCAGGGCAGCCATTCATTCCTGAAAAATCCAATCTACTACCCACAGCTTACATTTCTCCTAAAACATTTTATGACTCTGGAAAACAATTTCTATCATGAGGATTTCATAAAATAGCAGGGAAAATTAAGTGTATAAATCTATATAAATACCTAACTGTAACAACCTCTGGCATTTTAATTCAACATAGTTTAAGTTTCCTTCTTATAAAAATGGTTTCATTTCACAAAAGGTACGTTTTAACACAGGAATTAATAGAGTTTGGATTATTGAATTATCCAAATGAACAATTTGGATTATCCAAATTCACAGTCCTGACAGTCCTGATTAATTCTTTTTTCCAGCTATTTTTAGTAACAAAAAATGAACAGGAGGGAAGGTCACTGTGACCAGCAGTGTTCTCTGAATCCAGCTGGAGACTGCTTGCAGCAGCTATTTACAGTTTCAATAGACAAATCCACAAGCCCCAAATATTTCTCAAGTGCTAAATCAATTAGTCAATATTTAAAGGCCATATATGATAAAATTCTTTGTTCAGTTGCCCCTGCAAATGTTACCTCTGTTATCTCACATGTACAGGGCACAGCAGCAACTTGCAGGCTCCATCAGCTGATGCCTCATTCTGAGAATCAAGGACACCCAAAATAATTGTCCCTGACCCAAAAGCCTACAGTTTAAACGGCAAGCCTCCCAAAAAGGATGACATGAAGGGTTATCTGGAAGGGGATAATAAAAATATATAGGTTGTGAGTCCTAGTGAATACTATTGCAGTGTATATAATTCCTTTTCAGAACAGTACCTCTGCATCTCCATTTGACTAATGAGGCATGCTGGTTTAGTTTGGTTTTTATAGCAAAAACAGGCTATATACTATAGCCTTTTTATAGGCTACTTACTAATTCATATTATATGGCTTGAAGCCTTCACGCATGGTGGAGCAGCAAGTAGACAAGGGAAAAGAAATGGCAGCGTCCTCACAGAGCATGCCAGGATTTCCCTATCCATAGCCTCCTGCTTCTCCTGTTTCTTTTTCTTCTCCCAAAATGCAGAGGTTTGTACATGTGTGAAGCTGGCTGCGGTGGCAGAGCACACACTCCAGATCATGGCGCCAGCACGCGCTGGTCTGGTGACAGATTTACCTGTCACCCTGGAAGTGAAAAACAGACACAAAACCCAAGCTGAGCGTTCAAGCAGGGAGAAGGTGAGGTTATAGCATGGAGAGATTTGTTGTTCAAATACCAGTTCTCATTCACATTGGAGTGTGCCCTCAGCATCTACTCACACATTAAAGGGCAAGACCAAGAAAACCCATCACAGAGCTCTACGCAACCCTATGTGAAGCCTCTTGGCAGTACAGTAGGTTCAGCTCCACCAACAAATTCCAAAGTTAATGTAAGGACTCAGTGCAGCCCCTGAACTGTTTACAGTAACTTTCCCATCTCACTCCACACAAAACATTTATTTAGAGAAAGAGAAGAGGAGGATGAGGGTATCAGAAAACAGGTCTCTGAAAAAGCAAATGCTGTATATAGTGCCTCACTTTTTTAATGAGGCAGCAATTTGTTAATTCACCTTTCTGTTTTAATAAATACAGCCTATAAAGTAAGGAAACATATTGTATTCACAGAAGCCTGTAACTACTCCAAAGAAAAAAATGTCAGTTAAAAACATCCAAACAGATTCCTGACTGGAAATAACTCTTTGTCTTTGGCTATACAAATTTCCTCAGCAGACAGGAAAAACAAGCTATCAGCCCCCACGAAGACCAAGAATGCAGATTTATGTAGCAAACCACCACTACCTGAAGATGAAGTGTAAATGTTATGGGTGGGTGGGGAAAAGACAAGGTACTGAGTGTATTGAGCGGCACAGAAAGAGGTTTCAGTTCAGCATTCACCCAGCCCTGATCACCTGAATCTCTGCCAGCATCATTCTTAGCCCACATAAGGCAACTGACTGATTTCAGTTGTCTCTTTTCAGACTGTTGAGCATGCAAAATGAATACAAATACCTGGCTTTTTTCACAGTTCAAAACAGAGTAGGAAACTCAAACATAAGCTGCAAAGATAAATACCTATTTGCATGTTTACAAAAGCAACTTACATAATTCTAATGTAAATAAATGTATTGTTTACATTTGTTTGAAATTTCACTACACAACATAAACTACATATATAAATTATTTTCCTTTGAATTCCCATGGACCAAGGAACAGTCCTGACAAACATTCAGATGTGCCATGTATGGAAACATATTATTCCACAGAGGGATTAATACTGCTTTACAGCTTGTGTGCCCCAACTTTAGGAAGTTGTTCCCTCAGGAACAACATTTAGGGCCTTCTGGTCATAAAGCTCTGCCAGAAATTTTAACTCCCGTGGAAGCTCTCTACCCTCACAAGCAAGATGCCCCCTGCTACCCAGTCTTGCCTCTTCAAGATCTTTTAAGCCATAGCTCTGTAAGCAGTGGGACAAGACCTGGTATCTGACATCTCTCTTTTCTGTGGATTCTGTTTGTAATAAAGGATGAGCCTTTATCATCTTTCCATGGATGATTTCTCGCCTACATGTGCATCCATCTTCCTGAAATACACAGGAACTTAACAGCCCTGGTCTCTACCCCATGGCAGTCAAATTTAGACAAAATTCCCCAGTACTTCTTCAGAGACCAGGAAGGAATGACTGACATAAGCAGGCACACAAATAGTGAATGCAACACAATTGCTGCAGCCAAAAAGGAAATTGACTGCCTTGCTGTTCTGACTTGTGTGCTGGACGGTGACAACAACATTGCTATTCATTGAGAATTATCACTTATTGCCAGCCTTCTTACAGGTGAAAGAAATTACAGCATTTGAAAGAAAGGCTCCTGAGGTGCAAGGAAGGTACTTCTGCATAGTTACTGTAACGTCAGAGAAGACCTACTCTTCTTCATTTCTGTACCCTGTGCTGTGTAACACATAACCTCATTTCGTACCTGATCATCACACCATGATTAATGCAAAGCACCCCAGTTTTCATCTTGAGCAACATGCCAAATGTTGTGAATGTGAAACTACAGTTTTAATTACCACCATGAATTAAAGTCTTAAACCATCCATGTACAGTCTCTGCTCAGAAAGTCTTCATATTTTCATGAAACTAGCACTTGAGAGGGCTCATTCAGTTGTCCTCAGCTGACTGACCTGGGGACCAGGAATATAACTACTCACTTAAGAATTCTACCAACATAATAGTAACAGTAACAGTAATATTATGCAGAAAACCTACAGTGGAGTCATAACTCATAATGGGGTTTCAGAGCTGTTGTGTTATATTATTAAAGAATGTTTTTTCTATGTTGTGTCAAAGGAATTGCTCTAGAAAGTGACAAGGCTGAAGGGCAGTCCAGCAAATAATTCCTCCTATAACAGTGAAACATCTAATTTCTTCAGTAATTGCATATTTGTCTACACCAGCAAGCATGGCAACATTCTGATCAGCTCTCCACAGTAACAGAGTAGTTGCTTGTGGGGCAAAGACTCCAGAAATCATACTTTGCACAATTACTTATGTGCTCAGTCTGACCCACCGAATGACAGCCAAGCCAAAGAGGGGACACTTGCAGTTAGCACAGCATGGAACCTGGGCCACCACAAACACATCAACAATCCTCATGCTGATTAGAAAAATATTTATCTAGGTGAAGAGGTGAAAAAGAAATTGTCTGTCCCCAAATGCTGGCTAAGCAGTAGGACACACAGGCAAGTATTTAGATTTTAAATGAAACTGTCTTCTCATACACAGAATGCAAATAGCTGAGATACCACTCAGAGGTTATGACCCAGCCACTCAGCCCACCAAAGTATGAAGATATGCAAGTGATGTCCATATTAAGCAAATAATTTATGCTGGATGCAACTCCATGCTGAATAAGTGGCTTGGTTTGACTTAGCATCAACAAATTTTACCTCCAACCGTCACTGCAGCACCTAGTATGTGCCTGGTTCATGTGAAGATCATTTTCTGTTGTTTTCAAATGGCATAATTAATAATGTGAAGAAGTAAGCAGATGAATGCAAATGTAGGTAAACCTCTGATCTACTCTGCTCTTTCCTACACAGCAAGCTGTTGCACTCTTGTATATGTGAACCAATAATGTCAGCTTTCATGCAACTCCTCCCATAGATTACCCTGGATATGTCAGAGGGAAAATGTTCAGTGGTAAAGTCAGTATACATTCCAAAATGGTTGCATGCTGCTTTGGTTAGGGGGAGCTATATAATTAGTGCACTGCACAACAGACAGCATGGTTTCATCAACTGCAGAAGGTACTTCCATTGCTAGAGAGTAATACTGCCTCAAACAACAACAAAAAAAAGAATATGTAAGTAGCAGACATTTCCTAGATCTGCAGCTCTAAAAACACAGAGTAACTGCAAATACACTCCTCAGACTCAAAACTATATATACAAACTATGTAACAGACTGGGGAATGTGGAGTGACCTGATGCTTATGGATGAATCACCCAAGGAAAAAAGGACACAACAGATTGTTCTGAGGCTTCACACTCAGTACGTCAGCCACCTTGACACTGCTAAGCAAAGATGTAAGGCCTTAATGGATGACCATGGCACAAGAAATTGAACGTAGGAGCCAGTCACTTTCAATGCCTAACAGCAAGATGAATTAGGTCTCAGACTGGGGTCCCAGTTTGCAATTGATCACTGTCACTATTCAAAGTTCAGGCTCTCTTTACTTTTCCTAGGAGCACTGTTAAAGACAATCCCCCACTGTTTCTTCAGTCAGTCTAAACCACAGCAAAGTTTTCTATTACTGTGTTTAGTCTTCACCACTCCTTTCTGGTTTTTAAGAGTGGTTTTCTGAAGCCATTTGGGTTTTTTTTTGGTCTGTGTTCTGTCTAGCACTGTTTTCTGAGATTATCTACTGGTTTACTGCATTCTGTCTATACCTTACTGCATGTCTACCATTTCTAATCCTATGCCTTCTCTAGCTCTGGTTTACTCAATTTTAATTTCCTCTTTTCCTTTCTCTTTTAACTTTGTCATCTAGAAATCACATTTTATAATCTTTTTTTTGGCAGCAAGATGGAGGTGCCATGTACTTGCTGGTGTGCAGATGCTTTCCTCCTAACTCCATCTTTTTCATCCAGCCACTAGATGTTGATTCTAAAGGCAGACTTAGTGGTAGGTACATGGTGTGTATTATCTATGTGAAAGCAAAGATATGTTTTATTTAGAGAATTTTAAAAATAAATTGAGACTAAATGTGTAGTCCCCTACTTGACCAGTTAAGCCTCTTTTGCTGGTGTATTTTTTTAAATTTCTAATTCCAGATAGCTAGTTAGTTTATTCCTAAACTTCTATAGATACATGAATGAAAGGGAGTAAAACAGAATACGAACTTTACACAGGAGTTCCCTTGTGGAACCCTAAAACTGATTAGTGGTACTTTCTGTAAGGTTCAGATCAGATATGATCATCTGGAAAGTCAGTCCTCAAGAATAAATGTCAAGCAGCATAATTTTAAAACAAGGAAAATTATACAGATGACTTGCAAGGCTTGCAAAATCCAGTGTGAGAGGTCCTTATCCCTCCTATGATTCCTTTGACAGAAACAGAATTGCCAGAGGGAAACACTGATTCCGTACAATCAATAATTTTGATTTTCATGCTGTCACAATTCAGTAGTAAATTAGGAATCAGAGGATCTACTAAGAAATGCCAGATGGTTCATTACAAAATATAGCAGCTGTCCTTTTTCCTCCAATGACTCATTTTAAACTGGTGGAAAATGAAGTTACTTTATTCTGCCCTGTACAGCTCTATAATAAAAACAGACACGAAAATAAAGGCTGAGGTATCAAGCTCACTGGATTCCCCTAGTCTGCCGTGTAGTGTAATCACTCAGCAGTTTCACAAAACAGATCACGTATTTCCACCGAGGTACCTTTGCTCTCACCACCCAACTGGCCCTTGTCTAACGGGGTTCACAGTGTCAGGGCAGACAAGAAAACAGCTGCAAGTATGAAATGGGTCAACACCTACACAGGGGAGCTACCAAGGACATGAGCTGACCACGAACATTGTACCTCAAACCCAAAACATGGGCAGTTAGCAGCATTCTCATTAGATGCCATGTCAAAGGTGGCTCCTGACTCAAGAGCCTGGAAGTGAAAAGCAAAAGCAATTTTACAGGGATATACATGAATGGCTTGAGAGAAAAGCCAACTTCTTACTTCAACAGATTAGCAATACACCTATTTCCAAAGCACCTGTGTATTCGAACAGAAAGCAAGGGATAAAGAAGTTACTTAAAGATCATATCAACATTTACTATCTCTGGGTTCTAACTTTGCAAAACCAATGCCTCAGAACTGTTAATAAATCCTTGGGGTTATAAAAGGATAGTTTCTTAGACATACTGGACTGAAACTCTTCTCTGTTTCTTTTCAGTTGTATCACTTAAGGGCTTAATTTGGTGTGTTTTAAGAATGTAACAGACTAGACACTCTTCAGAGCTCAGTCTCAGTTATTACAGCACAGCCAAACTCTTTCCACCATGGTTTGCTAGAGATAACAACTCTATCCCTCAGCCAAGCATAAAGATGCAAGCAGTGTAAAAAGAAGTGGTCCAAGGGGACATTTTTCACATTGCTTCACTAAAAAAAAGGGTTCATTTTCAAGTTAATTCTTTCCAGTTCCCTAGATAAAAAAAAGACAACTTAATTCCTGTTGCTAGGTGAGTACATTAGCAAAGTCTAAAATACAGCCCAATGAAAAATTTTTATTTGCTCACCTATGTAGCTGGATTATGTGTTTATATATTTCAATCTTTCAAAAACTTTTGGAAGATTGCTCAAATTGCTTATTGTTAGATCTGCAGCCACAATTTCTCCACAGCAGCAATGTAAATTACATCAGTTGGAGAGGTAAGTGCACACACTCCTCTGAGAAAAAAAAAAAAGAAAAAATTTTATGGATTTTACATAAATGTAGTCACACAAGTTCCTTTTTCCCACTTGAAAATTGCCAGGCATCTCTAAGTGTACTGGTAATTCTGGGGGAAAAAAATTTTTTGGGCACCACAATTCCCTTTTTACTTTCAGACACCTGGTGCCTCATCTTTCTATTACTGTCTTGAAGCGTCTACAATGAACAAGAAATCAGTGAAACAAAGCAATGGATCAGCAAAAGTTGAATTAGTTCTAAAATTTAGATATGGCATTGAGATAGATAACTATAAAACTCAAGAAGAACAAGCACTTATCTTTATTTCTAAACAAGACATAATTTTAAAATAAAGTTTAAACATTTCCTTGCAGTATTAGTAATTCAAATGTTGTTGGAATGTGAAAATAACAAATTTTTCATCCCTAAGCTGTTTATATTATTTTTCAAAGTTTTTTCCACTTTAATAACCTACAGTTTTAATAAACACTTGACACAGGATTTCATTAAATATGCCTATATATTAAAATTCTCTTATCTTACAAGTGTTTTTAAAAGATGGTTAAATTGATCCATTTTGCAAGACAATGTTTATAGTACCTCTTTTTAGCAGTATTGTAAACTGAATGCAATCTGTTTTTAACATAATCCACAGCTGCTTCAAAATGTCCTTTCTGAAGCTCTAGTGCTTTTTCAAAGTACTTTAATGAAGAATGCCTTTAATTAGTATTCATTTCAAGTAGATTTTTATTCATTTCATAAAAATCTGGTCTGAGGAGAGTTCTCATCATTGCAAATAACTGACTAAATACTAAAATCTAAAAAATGAGAGTTAGCAGTAAGATCATTCATATGCCAATTTTACAGTTTTCCTTTACTATTGCTTTTCAGTGTATCTTCATCTTGTTAGAAAACTTAAAAGACTGTTACACACTGAAGAAGGTTTGAACTGGAAAGTTAAATGATTAAATTTCACCAGAGCTGAATGTTTTATGTAATACCAGCCTTGCAGAACACTGACAATGATAAATATTGTGCAGTTAACTCCCTTTTATTGGGTCCTTTCTGTATCAAGGACCAGAAGCACAATACTGAGCCATGGGAGAAACTGCCTAAGAAATCTGTATTTTCTGCTTTGATTAGCTTTAGTTAGCCATTTGCTGACTTTTTGTACTTAAGCATGTATGTGCAATCTAAAAAGACCATAACCAAATGAAAGTTAACCGTTTCCCAGCCCTTCTGTTGTTCTTCATCTGTGGAGAGATTTTAGCAAAAATCCAATGTTCTCTGTCTTTATTTGGACTGAAATGTATTATCTCTACCTCTGGATGGACAAACAGAGATAAAGTGAGTGACATGGGCTGAAGTCATATAGTGGGCCAATGCCAATTAGTAAAACACACCTTTCCAACTACTCTTTTACATTCACAGTACTGCACTTCTAGCAAGTTGTGATATGAAGAGCCTTATTTCTTTGCATGGATCTCAAACTAGGATGTATGAAATGTGAACACCAGAAAGCACTAAGCCACAGTGAAATGAATTTGAGTAAGGTATTTCATCCCTCAGAGACCACCTGAGGCAAACACAAAGAGACTGCTTGTAGGACACAGTCATTGACCAACCATGTGCAATTCTGCTGACAGCATTATTGGCATTACGGTGCCATCTTATTAAGTTTAATAATTCAGGATTTTCATAACACCTGCCACTTAGATTCAGTTTTTGTACAACATTGTTTTTTTAAGCTAACTTCTACATTATCATGCAGTGGATGGTCCTGAAGCTTTGGTGTTCTCCACCTGTGTTGAAACTATCACCCCATTCAAAGCCCAAACACCAACTTCTATTGTTTTCTTACTATATACTCTTTTTGAGTGATTTTCTCCCCCTAACTCAAGTCCTAAGAATCTGCAATATTTGAAATACGAAGCTGATGTCCTCAGCACAAGAGAGACATGGAGCTCTTAGTGGAGAGCTTTAAAGCTGATCACAGAACTGGAGCATCCCTCTTACAAGGAAAAGCTGAGAGGGCTGGTCCTGTTCAGCCTTGAGAAGAGATGGCTGAGAAGGGACCTCATCAATGTGTGCCAGTATCTAAAGGAGGGGTGCCAACGGAGCCAGGCTTTTCTTGGTGGTGCCCAGCAATAGGACAATAAGCAACAGCCAGAAAGTGATGCACAGGAAGCTCTGCTGGAATGTGAGGAAGAACTTCTTTACTGTGTGGATAACCACACACTGGAACAGATTGCCCTGAGAGATTGTGGAGTCTCCCTCACTGGAGATATTCAAGAACTGTCTGGACACAATTCTGTGCCATGTGCTCTGGGGTGGCCCTGCTTGAGCAGGGAGGTTGGAGCAGGTGACCCCACTATGGTCCCTTCCGACCTGACCCATTCTGTGATTCTGTGAAACAACCGCATGGCGCCTCAGTGTTGGCGAGCTTCTGAAGCGCTGTGCTCGAAGGAAGGAATACTGCATCACTGAGGGAGATGGAACACCTGACGAAACGGGCGAGTCTGGGTGTTTACCCACGCGACTCCGAGCTCGGGGCGAGCTGGGCGTTTGCTCACAGGCTCTGGTAGTTCCACACCAAAGCCCGGAACCTTGGGCGCCCCATGAGCCCGCGGCTGCGGCTGCGCCCGTGGCCCGGCCCGCAGCCCCGCACGCCGCTCCGGGCACCATGGGGGCAGCACGACGGCTGCGCAGCGCAAACCAAGGCACGCCCGCCTGGCCGAGGGCTGCCGACGCCGGGGCACGGCCGCCCGGAGGAANGCCCCGACGCGCCGCGCCGCGGGGCCGCCCTCACGCCGCCGCACCACCATCGCCCGCCGGCGCGGCGGCAGCTCGGCTCTTTGGGCGGGCAGGCGGCGCTGGACGAGGCGTCAGGGGACGGATCGGTAGACGAGGGCAGATAGTGAAGGAGAGAGAGAGGGTGGGAAAGCGGCGGGGGAGGCTGCAGGCAGCGGCCTTCTTGAGTCTGGAGAGGTGCGGGGCCGCTTCCTTCGCCGCCCTTTTCTGTGAGAGGTTGCTCCGGGTGTCTGTTTGGGGGCGGGGGGGTGAGGGTGTCAGGAAGGGCTTGTCGGTGGCCGTGTTTTTTCTCTGGGCGGCCTGGGCTTCCTTTCTGTCGGTTTGGGCTCCCCCGGGTGTCCCTGGGGGCGGCAGTCTGGGAGGGGTTGTCCCCCGCTCCCAGGTCGGGCCTGCACCCATCGTGGGTGCCGGGCTAGCGAGGTTGCAGTGCAGGGTGCGGTGGCGAGTGGGTTTTGTGGGCTCTGCTGCTGTCTCTGCACCGCTGAGATGCCGCAGTTGAGGTCAGGGAGACTGGTGAGAGCCAGCGAGGTGAAGCCTGTTGACCCGGGGGTCAGCAGCCCCGGCTCTTTGGAGGCAGGGTGTGAGCCAGGGGAAAAGCTGGTAGTCAAGCGGAGTCCTCGCCTGGCACCAAAGAGAAAGCCTGAGCAGCCCTTACCTTCCTTTCCACAGCCTGCCAGGCCCTCTGGTGCTTCCTTTAAGTGTTTTGCTCTTCCTGTGCCCATGCAGAAGGAGCTAGGTGAGAACAGACAGAAATTCCCAGGTAAAAAAACCAAGGGAATCCAGCACAGGAAGTCTCCTAAAAGAAGCAAGGGTGTAGCTTCACTAGTTCCAGACACAGCTGAGTGTGAAGATCGGCAGGCAACAGCCACGCCTGCAGAAATGTGCTGGAAAGAGACTCTAAGACGGACAGGTCAAAGTCAACAGCTGTTTTTGTCAGGAACTACTTTGCAGAATAAGTTCTCAGCAGAGATTGAAAGGAATGAACATTGCTCAGAAGACCTGAATTTCTCGGGTTTCCACAAGGGTTCAGGGAGCTCGGGAAAAGAAGGCAAACATTCCTGTATGGAAATAAGTTTAGCAATCCCATCCTTGAAGGGAGAACTTGAGAACACAGAGAGACATGGAATATCCTGTTTTCCAGAGCCAGAAGGTCTTCAACCCAAAAAGGTCACAGGGAGCATTGAAGTGAAATGTACTGACTCCACAATGATGCAGAATATGCAAATCCCAGATTTTAGGAAGAATTTGGGCGCTCAGGAAGCTGTGCCTGAACCAAAACCTCAGGAAGAGGTTGATATACCAGAGACGTTGAATGGGTGTCCATTACCTGGATCAAGAACACTAGGGACACGGGAAAAAGAAAGGAGATGCTTGGGCAAGAAAGGTGGGAGATCAGTGGTGAAACCAGAAGTGCATGGTCACAAAGAGAGGGGTAGTTCTGCCTTGCTAGAACAGCATACACAGTGTCCAGCATCCAGGAAAGGAGCTCTGAGTATGAGGAACAGAAATGCATTCCTCTCACAGCAGCTGCAGGATCTGAGTGGACAAGAACAAACAACAACCAGAAGAAAGAAGCGTTGCAAAGAAGAGCAGCAGAGCTCAAGCCCTCAGAAAGGACCAGACAGCCCAGGGGAAAGTGGTAAGCACTGGTAGAGCTCCATTGTAGAAGTACAGGTACAGGATTTGGCCTCCCAAATTGGTCCTGCAAAAAAACTGGCTGCTGACTTAGTTTGAGGAAAGCTAGGGTGTGCTTCCCAGTGCTGTGAATACCCCCAGTTTTAGAAGGAGACACATTTTCAGAAAGAGGAAAGGCTTTTCCTGAAGGAGAAAAGCAGCCTATTAACACCAAGGAGAGGAGACCAGTTCGACTTTAAAGGGAGTAGAGAGAGGGAGGGAGGAAGGGAAGGAGAGGTATGGACAGAAACAGGCAGGCCTTTGGTAGGAAGTGCTGGGAGTTTGTTTCTCTCAGAAGCACTCCCCATGTTCGCAGAGGTGGTCAGCCACAAGCGAGAAAGGGGGCAGTAGTTGCAGCAATGCCAGAATAAAAGAGTAATTCCTCATTCATCTGTCTATTATCTGTTTATTTTTGATTATGTGTGATGCTGTGTGACACTTGTTTCAGTGTCTTCCTTTGTAGGATGCTGGGGTTTGCTTTCAGAACTTTTTAACTGCTATTTTCTGAAAAATCCCAAAAGATGTAGAAGCAATGATTGTGTTTTGATGTTCTAAGAGAACGTTGAGTCAAACTGGAACAATTCTGAAAGAGGAGGTTTTAAAGTCTCTTTTTTTTTCAGGATGATTGTCTAAAAACATTCTTTTTACTTTTGAAGAGGATACATTCAAATGACATATACTAATTGTAGATTATTAATATTTTATCTAAAAACCATTTTCTGAAAAACTGAGGTATTAACATTATGTTTTACCTTGAAAAAGAAGGTCTAAAAAAACCCAGCATTATACTAGTAGGCTCTTGAGTCCATTCTCTGCTCTAAATTTTCAGATATACAGTTTTTTACATAATCTGTATTTGCTTTCAAATAAAAAGTAGTACTCTCTAAAAGTGCAAGTCCTTCAATTTTTCTGGATCTTCATGATCAGTGATGCATTTGCTTGGACTGTGTCTCTGAAAGATATTCTTATGAATAAGTGTTTCTACTACAGAGAATCTGCTGTGTAAACAAAAGGTTTTAAGGCTGAGCATGCAAACAGCATCTGCATTTTCTTTCCAGATTTGCTCTAATTTGTTTTCCACAACAAATACACTACTTCCAGTATCCTTATGACACCCTACGGTTCTGTTGCTCTTTGCATTTGTTTCTGAAGATAATACATCCTTTTTAGTCTAAGTGTCCCAATAGAGTTCATTTTTTAAAAAAACCATAAAACTTCACAGAAATATTTTAGCCTTATGCAGTGTCATGTTCTTTAGCAGCCTTGAATGTTTGGGGTTATTGGTTCTCTTTACAATATAGGGTAGTCTTTTTCTCTTAGAGTTTTCTTTAATGACACTTCTTTGGTTTTTTAATCAGCAGAGGAACAGTTGAAAGCAATTGAGCAAGACTCTGGTACTTCACAGGCTGTGAAGAAGGTTAAGACAAAGCAAAACAGGGCAGAAGATTCTAAGGAAAAGGAATCTCGCTATTCTAGATCTTCTACAGTTTCTGCTTCAGGTGACACTGAAAGCAAGAGCTTTCTATGCCATGCTGTAACAAAAGAGCTTGGTGTGCAGTGTCGAAAAAGGCAGCACAGATCTGGTCAAATCAAGCACTTGCAAAGTTTAAGTGTGACTGTAGCTGAAAAAGTGATGAATACATCTGCAAAATGTGATGCTGAACACTGCAGTAATGTCCTAAACCATTGTAGTGGCTTGCTCTGTGCAACCGAAAAGAATCCATTTGTTGTATTAGAGGACTGTAGTTACATCAATACATTGGTGAAGCCTTCAGCTAGTGGAACTACCAATAGTTATAAATTAAATGGATTCTTCCATGTAGCCCATGGTACTGGAGACCCGAATGATAGAATTTGCAGCACTAGTAGAATGCAGAAAGAGAGGTCACTCATAAAAGGAGGTTTATCATCTAATAAAGAAAAGAGTGAAAATGAAGAAGGCTGTGTTTCATGCTCCCTGAGTGAAAGCAGTAAGCGTTTAAGGGGAAAAAAGCGGAATACTGGGAGAAAGCCTAGAAAAAAGCTGAAAATCACAGAGAAATCTGCAGACATGGCTAGTAAGGGCAAGAAGTGTGAGTTAAAAACAGAAGCAGCAGTTGCCATGTCAAGGTCATTTGCAGTTTCAGAACTAAATCATACTCTCTCTGTTTCATGTGATCATACATTGGATTTTGATACAGAAAAAAATACTCATGAACTACAAACTCTATCAGCCTGGAGAAAGAATAGTACCAAGTTACTTGCATTTGAAACTGGCTTTAAGAAGACACCTGAGCACTCTGTAATGGTAAAAGGAGAAAATTCAAGCAGTATGACACATTATGCAACTGCCTCAGATAGCCTTAGAGCGTTAGCTCATATCCATGATGTTTCTGATCATCACAAAAGCAAGACAGGAGAAAATTTGAACAAAGTTACGAAGAAATTGCTGCAGTTTACCTGTCAAAGAACAATACCCATGACCGGTAAAAAAGTTTGGCCTATTGAGTCTTGTGCCAGGACTTCTGAATGGTTTCTTAAAAATCATAGGTCCCTCTCAGAAGGAAAAAGACTTTTAAAGGCTGCTTTTGAGGTTTCCTCTGATAAAAGCAGTGTTAAAGCTGTAGAGCATGGTGCAGTGACCGGGAATGTGAGACAGCTGGATTTGCATACATCATTGGCAGAAATTACAAAAGAAATTACACATAAAAAGATTGATCCAAATATTGACTGTCAGGCTTCACTTGAAACAATGGAATCCTCTTCTGTTGATATTTATGAGACTTTGACAATGAACAATGAAAATGGGGAATCATCAGTTAATACAGATAAAAGTGCCGTGGCTTTTAACCATGGTGATGTGCAAGAAGTTAAAGCAACCTTGAATTTTACAGCAAAACAAAAAGATGAAAATGAAGGAGATTTAACAGAAAGAAACCTGTCTGTGACAGTCCAGAATGGCACAACAAAACAAAAGGATAAAAATGAAGGAGAGGTGACAAACAGAAACCTGCCTGTGACAGTCCAGAATGGTACAACAAAACGAAAGGATAAAAATGAAGGAGGCGTGACAAACAGAAACCTGCCTGTGACAGTCCAGAATGGTACAACAAAACGAAAGGATAAAAATGAAGGAGGCGTGACAAACAGAAACCTGCCTGTGACACTCCAGAATGGTATAACGAAACGAAAGGATAAAAATGAGGATGTGACAAACAGAAACCTGTCTAAGGCAGTCCAGAATGGTACTTCTGCAAGTAACACAAACAGTATAAACTTCAGCCCTAAAGTATCCGTAGTGAACCAGATGTTTTCTGATTTAAACCTAATTAAACCATTAACCTCTGGAAACATGACAAAATTCAAAATTCCTTTATGCAGAAACAAACCTGAATCCAAGAAACAGGAATCTGTCCATTCATTTGAAAGCAAGACTTGTAGTCCACCAGGGGTTCTTGAGAACACTAGTCCAGGAAGACAGAAGACAGGTGAAGAGACTTTCTTGGTAAAATCTGAGCAGCGTCCTCTTCCTGTCATGAGTGATGCTGCATCTCCAGATCCCATACAGAAAAAAGCAGACGAGATCGACAGTAAGGACTTCCAGCACAACGGCTCTGTAAACCTGTCTGATAAGATGTCAGTGCTCCCTGCAAGTTTTTCTGCATATCCATATCCTCTTCTTGATGGACAGCCAGAGCCATTGGTGCCTGATTTCTGTGGTACTGAATGTGTGCTGAAATCTAGTTTTCATGATCATTCTTGGAATGCAATTGATCGCCTTGTTGGATTAGAAATAAATGGTGATAGAAAATCAAGAGGGAATTTTTCAAAACACAAAAGTCAAAATTTACCAGATATCCTTGAAGCTTACAACCAAGATGTCCTTGTCATTGATGTGGTTCAGGATGACCCTGACCTTTTTGGAACCAGTAATGAAGAGGAGCTTGCACCTGCACGCTGTGAAAATTGTCCAGTGAAAGCGTCCTCTGCAAACGGCATTAAAGACACAAAGGTGTATATTAAGCCTGAGTCTCCTGTTACCTCAGAAAAGACATATTCAGTAGAGAGTAGTTTTAGGTATGCATATCATTCTTTTTTTATCACAATATTTCTAAGTACTTTTATCTCATATCCATATACTTTGGTTGTAGTGGTCAAACCCTTAGAGAATTTCACTAATTTCTGTTGAAATTATTTCTTCATTTGATTTTGAGTGTGTAAGTTTGATTGAGCTATGACAGTATTGAGCTATTTATCTGAATGCAGATAAATTAATTTGTTCAGGCTTCCTTAGAGAATTTCACTAATTTCTGTTGAAATTATTTCTTCATTTGATTTTGAGTGTGTAAGTTTGATTGAGCTATGACAGTATTGAGCTATTTATCTGAATTTAGATGAGTTCATTTGTTCTTCAAAGAGCTGGGATAAACTCTGAATTGTAGGACAAGGTAGTCCTAAAGGGCTTGTTTAAATTAAGTGAAATATGAAAATAGAAACAAAGATAATTAAAAATAATACTCTTAATCTGACCTGATTGGAGATAGCAGATATCCCTTTGAAGGCAGTTTTCTTAGTTGTAAAGTGGTATAATACTTAGAAATGTTTTTACTTTTTAGGTGTAGCTTATTGTTCTCTTGAATCTGTAAGAGTAAATGGTTGTCTATACAGCAGTCTTCTGTTCTGCCATTCTTCTTCCCTCTTTTTCTCCTATCCCCAGACATGTGAATATTTTTCAGATGTGTGACTTGGCTAAGATGTTGTAGAGGTTTATGATCCTGCATCTTCATTCAGCAAGTTCCTGGTGTAAATTACTAGGTGTTAATATTTTACTGGGTTTTGAGATGATAATGAAAGTCACAGGAGGGGGAAAAAAAATGTAAAATAGAAACTAACTTTCGTAAATGAGGTAGTAGTTCTTCATGAAATGGATGAACTCATCTATTGTTTAGTCACTTTTCTCTCGTAAGCTTTGATACTTGTGTTCAGTGAAAAAGTTTTAAGATAAAATTTTTCATTTTACAAAAAAAAAAAAGAGCTTTAGATAGAAATAATGCAAGATTTTCCTCTGGAGATGAGGTTTTTTATTGGGATGGGTGTTTTAGTTTTCTTTGATGGTCTTTCTAGGTGTCTTTATGTTAGCTGTATTTTAAGTAAGACTTCAATTATATTGGGGACTGTACCAGCTTATAACTGCATTCTTTTTTTTTTACTCACCCCTCTCCTTATCCTTTCCTTTTCATTAAACCCATGTGCAAAAGAGGAAGGGAATCTTCTTTGAGGTGCTGAACACTTTTTTGAACATGAGAATATAAAACTTTTAGATGTTAATAGAATAAAATTTCTGCCAAAACAAGCCTCTAGAGAATAGGGCAAGTCTGTAGTAGGAGCGTCCAACTTCTTGAGAAGCAGCTAGGCTGTAGCATAGTAAATTTATTAGAAGGAGTATTCATTTCTTTCTGATACCTGTTGAATTTGTTTTCCATTAGCCAAGGAAAATAAAAATGCACGGTTCTTCTTTCTTAGAAATTCCTCTTGATTTGCTAAACAAACAGGCAAAATTTCTTATTTTGCTTTTTACCTTCCATAATTTGATGCAAAGATTATTAGATGGTGATTAACCATGGTTGGTAGCAGTCAGGAACATATTAGTGAACTGAATATGAGAAAATTGAAATAAGGCCATAGACCTTACCACAGTTTTATCGGGTAACTTATGATATTACCAGATAATACCAGGTCATGGGCAGTCCATACTTTGGTTGGTTGGTTGGTTGGTGGGTGGGTTGGTGGGTTTCTTTTAGTGTTTTTTTTTGTTTTGGTTGAGTTTTACCAAATACAACTGGGACTTCAACAGGTTGTCTGGTGCTTGCATTTTACATGTAGAAGAGTGTTGGTCACTTCCAGGCATCAGGAAAATATTCTGGCCTGAAGCCTGAAATGGGGCAGTAAAACTAATTTCTCACATACGCTTTTGTTTGCCATTTTCTGTTGCCTTGACTGGACAGCTTACTGTCATTATACTTGGTGTCATTCACCATGTTCAAGCCTCTAAAATCTGTGATGATCATGATCATGTCTTAGATATACTATATGTAATATTTAAAATATGTATTTGTCCTTCCTGAGCCTTTCTAAGAGGTATTTCTTTTTTCCCCAACTTATCTTTGAAATAGGTGAAGTATCTTCCTATGAACAGTTGTTTTTGTTACTCTCTTTGAAGATTCATTGTTATGGAAATGATCTTGAATATAAAATTACTATATATCACATTTTTTAGAACCTGATAAATTGGCTCATTAGCACAGTATTTTCTTGATTTGCTATACAGAGAAAATTTACCTTCCCAGTATTTTAGGCAAAGATTAAATGAGATCATGAGCTTTTACTGAAAATTTTGGGTTTTGAAATCTGTCTTGGTTTTACTTAACATGTTTAGGCGTATACCTGAAGGGATGAACATAAGAAAGCCAAAAGAGAAAGTTAAAAAGAGTCTTAAAACAGTGTGTTGGATATAAGTAGTCTGTCCATGGCTAAAAGTATTACTGAGAACTTTTGATTTTATGTAACTGATAGATTATTTTTGCTTTTGTGCAAGGTGGAAGTCTTAAATACAATTTTTGTTCAAAACAGATGCATGCAAGAATCTGGAAAGTCAAGTGATACTGAAAATTCCTGTAATTTGGTGTTAACAGGTAAGAATCTCTGGAAATCTTTGGTATATAATCAAAAGAAGAAAGAAACAAAGAAGATGTTTTGTGGCAAAACCAAGGCTTTCTGCTTTCCACAAATTAAAAAAAAAAAAAGGAACTTGTCTAGTTTTGTATTATCTTTTTATTGTAACAGCAATTTGTTTTCTAATGCATGTAGAGTCAGCATCTTTCAAAATGACACAAGCCTGACTCTTACAGGGAGCATGTACTTCTCTGTAGTACTTGTCTGTTGGTAGTGCTAGTGGGTTGGAGTGGGGTTTTTTGGTTTGGTTTTGGTTCTGGGGTTTTTTGACATTTCTCTGATAGTTTTAGGCAAAGAATTCTGTTAGTTGTTGAGATCATAGTAAGATGCTGAGTCCTGTAGTACTGTTTTGGAATTCAGGTCAGAGTTAGAGGTGGTTGTTCTCTTGTGTTCATCAGCACACTGAATTTTGTAGTCAGGTTTATTTCCAGGTTGTCCTTTTGGGATTTTTTGTGGATGCTATGCCCATTCCACTGAGACACAGTTTTGTTTTTAAAAGATGTCCTTTTTAAGTGAAATAAGGTTACTTCTGATTTAGTGAGGTTTTTCTTCCTATTTAAAGCAGAGCAGTCCAGCTAGGCAGCACGTGAATGTAATTTGTTTTGTTTTTTACAGCTTGCAAACCAGACCTACTGTGCAAAGTATACCTAATGTAGAAGTTTCTACTAGATAGGTTGGAAAAACAGGATTTTGACTTTGACTAGAAGCCCGTTACTGACAGTGGTGAACACACAGAGTGCTGAGACTGGTTTTGGGGGTTCATGGTGTTTCCCTTCTGGTATCAGTTTGTCAGCTTGTTGTTAATCTGACATTGTGTGTTGATTTTGCTTCAGGCTTGAAAGGTGTCTGTGACAGTACCTCTTGTGCTGGTTTTCCACATTAATGTGTTACATTCATGTAGAAAGGGTGATTTCGGCAGATAGTGCCTCCTGGAAATGAGTGACTAGAGACTATTAAGGGAAGAGAAGATTTCAGGCTTCAGGTATTAAAAGGCAAAATAAAAAGTAATGAGGTTTTAAGAACTCAGATACGAAGAAACAGACAAAAGTTCCCTGAGAAGGAGTCAAGAGGAAGTGCACAGTTAGGCCTCTGGTCATGTAAAGAGACTGGGGCCTGTGCCATGGAATCTGGAATGTTGAGGTGATTGAAACCAAACCTGGCAACAAGTTTTGTACTATTCAGTAACTTCTGCATTTTCTTTTTTGTTCCACTTCATGTTGTAGCAAAGTTTGAGGCTGAAAGTCTTTGGTTCTTTTTGTGGTGCCTAAAGTCCTTCTCCCGGATCTGAGAAGCAGGATCACATCATAATCTTAGATGAATATGCTCATAGCAACTTAATACATGACTTTTAAAAAAGAGCTGCACAGAACAAAAGAAAGGTGCCTGGTTTTGCTAATTACTGACTATTTATGTATTTATTTAGAAATACGTGTTACTGCTTTGGTGTCCTATGTTTGTTAGTGAGGTCATGGCTCCTTGCCTTAGTGGTTTCACCATTTAGAAGGGGAAAAAGTACTACAGTTAAAATATTCTGGATGACATCAATCCTCATCACCTTTCAAGTGGAAATCTTGTGTATGTTGTCTTCAGCCAAATGTGTCTTGTACTTGGTGATCATAGAGATCAGTGACTATGAGAGAAAAGCCTTTTCAGTACTAATCTGATTCTTTCTTCCCCTGTCTGGTCAACACAGTGCGATTGAGAGTCATTCATATGATCCAGTAGTGAATTTCTTTTCTATGCAGAACTCTTCTGTTGTACATAAACAGCCATTTCAGGAAGGTGCAGCCAGGTGTGTTGTTCATTTCCTGTGGCATCTGCAAAAGGTGCTGAAATTTCCTGACACTGAATTATTACTGAATTTACTGTACTGCAGGAATTTGGAGTTTCCCAGAGCTCTCTGTATTTAGTTCAGGGTTGCATCATGTCAGTATGATTAACTTACGCCTTTTCTAACAAAGACTAAGTCTTTTTGCTTAGCAAATTGCCACACAAATCTTTGGCTGTGTTTTAATAAAAAAGCTTAACTGAATTTATTTCTAAAGTACTGAATTCAATATTCTATAAGTAAACCTGTTGTACTCTTCTACAGGGACCATTAAAGAACATAAAGCTTAGATAGAATTTTAATTGGAGATTCAGCCTAATACTTATTTGAAATGGTTCCTGCCTTAAGCATGAAATATTTTTCCATATAAATTTCACATTTAGGAGGTCCTAGGAGTTCTTAAGTGTCATTAGTTCTAAGCCTTTGTAATATTTAGGAAATAAAAGCTTTGTTGTCTTGTAGCATGGGAAACACATAAATCAATGTGTTTATACATTTTCAGCTGAAGATGTGAAAACCCACAACTCCTCCAGAGGAAGCAGTCCTCCAGGAGATGTTAGTGACGACTTCCTTAAAGCTAGGCAACAGAGCAAACTAGATGAACTTCTGACGAGTTTGGACGTGGATGAAAAGGTACTGAGAAATTATACTTTCTCTCCTTAAATCATTTAAGAAATTACAATCCACATAATTGGATAATTTTAATTACTACTGCTGTTTTATCAACAAAATTTTAAATTTTCTGTAATAAAAAGAATATTAGCATTTCATAGATTACTGTGTATTGGCAATGTAATCTTTGCTTAACAGAACTTGATTTTTTTTAATTGTCACCAAGAATTAAGCTTCAAATTTGAAGTGAAACAGGATATTGTTACATCAGTTGTTGCAGTAATGCTGTATGAAAATTACTGTTCCAGTGTACACCTAGGAGTACTGCTTTGCATATATGACATTTCTACATAACATACCTGATTTTAAATGTTGCTGTTAAATGCCTCTCAGTATCAGAAGGATGGGGCAGTGTTGGAAAGCCAGGGAGCTGCACAGCCATCATGCATCGAAGAAGAGTCATTCTGGGCTTCATTACTTGGGCAAAAGTAACAGATTTCTAGCTGTTCAAAGGGAATCATTTTCATGCTCACTGACTTTATCTGACCTTTTTCTGTCTTCCCTCCTCTAGATAATATGACTAGGTCTTTTAAGATTTGCTGAAGTTTTATACTATTTGCTTCTTTGATAATGAATTGGAATTTATATCTCTCTGCCACTCATACGTAGTTGCTGATAGCATTTACTGTTCTCCACTACTTCAGGAGTGGCTAGTGGTTTTAACTGGATAAGTTAAACTGTAAAATTCACACGGTTAAAAATTGGTAAGTAATTGAGAAGTTAATCAAACAGCAGAGAATCAGTTTCCCTTTCAAAATCATTGAAAAGGAGAGAAACATTTCCTTCAGCAAATGGAATTGGGGCTGATAACATGCGATTCACAAACTTAACAGTGCCATTTTGTTTCCTGATCTTTTGGAGAGACAAAAAGGGTCTATCAAATTGCAAGGTTTGCTGAAGGTGGGGTGCTTGTTGCAATATTACCAGGTCAGTTCCCATGGGGTTGTTTCATAGCTTTGTGGCTTTATAAAATCAGTATCGTAGTGCTTGTTTTTCTGTGCTGTGTTGGACAGTAGAACATACGTACAAATAATCTCACCCAACCCAAACTCAAACCACAAAATGCTTACTAAGCCCTGCCTAAACCTGTTCTGTATGTGGATAGAAAGCAGCAGTGCACACCTGCAGGGGGAATGCAATGACAGAACACTTAGTGAAGGTACTCTACCATTTGGGGAGATTTTCAGATTTTGCTTTTTTGATAGTTCTCACAATTAATAATCCTGTGAAGGGCAAAACCTAAGCATGGAGAAAATGCTAAAACCATTCAGGAATGGGTAAAATAAAGTTTGGAAATCCGATGAGAGCATATGCAGCTCTAATTCCTTTGCTATAATAAATTTGTGATAGAATATGAAGTCCTAAGTTACTTCATGAATAATGGACGAAACAAAGCCAGGATTCTGTGACTTTATTCTGTATTAGTATTTTCAGATTGTCTTCTCCAAGTATGTTTCGTGCTGTCTTTTTTCTCCATATAGTTGGGGATTTTTTAACTCTCCACAATTGTGTAGAGCTGAGCAAAAGGTTTAAATTCCCCTTCAGTGCAGTTTTAAATTCCATTCAACTTGATGGAATCACTTTTGTGGTGTTCCACACATCTGTCAGGTACAGTTAAAATTGGGCAGTGGGCGTAAAATTGCTGAGATTATCATGGGAGCCAAGAGAAGTGAAGACAGTCACATCACCTTTTTTTCCAATTAACAATCACTATTTTAAAGAACACAGAGTATAAAGGCAGTATGTCCATTAACAAAGATGTTGTAAGAGTAATCCTACACACCGAATTACAGTTTCTACAGTTAAGACTGTCTTATCACACCTTGCAATGATCACTAACGGTTTTAAGTCTGTAGAATAAAGCATAACAGGCTTAGTAGTGCTTTGCTGTACCTGAAAATAACTTAAATATCTTCACAGTTCAAGCTTGCAGATGGAGTGCCTGATGTTGAAGAAGAAAATAAGAGTGAAGCTGAAAAAAGGTACATATAGTGTGTCCTTCATGTAACCTGTGGTATTCCCCAGTTACTATACAAATAAAATGTGATATTGTTACCTGAACACCACCAGTATTTAATTCAATTTTTCATGTTACTGTAACTATGTGATGAAGAAAGTAAACGTGAAATAATATAATTTCGCTCTACAAAGTACAGAACAAGTATAGTCATATGACATAGTTGTATATAGTCATATAGTCAAAGGACAATAGGGCTTATTTTGACTTTTGACTGGTGGCAAAATATAGTAATATTAACTTCATGACAGTGTCTCAGTTCTGCTTCTCAATGTGAGTGTAGCATGAGATGCATTTCTTGCCACAATAGCACTTACCAGAACTTAATAAAACGAAAAAATAGTAATAAGTAAATCATGAAGCTTTAATTTCTCTTTTCTGCTTATGAAAGAAGTGAAAGGTCTAATTCCAATTCAGGCTCACAAATATTTGTACAGCAGTAGAAGAAGGTGCTTAAAAACATGTCACACGTAGTTAAGGGCATGCTTTACTGTTCTTCTAGCTTCAAGCTGTGTTTGCGGTGTTTATTGTACCCATTGTTTCTTAGTCTGATTTACAGAATCACGGAGTAAGCTGAGTTGGAAGGGATCCATAAGGATCATCAAGTCCTACTCCTGGCCCACCACAGCACTATTCCCAAGAGTCACACCATGTGCCTGAGAGCACTGTCCAAACGCTTCTTGAACTCTGTCAGGCTGGTGCTGTGACCACTTCCCTGGGGAGCATGTTCAGTGCCCAACCACCCTCTGGGTGAACAACCTTTTCCTAATATTAAACCTAAACCTCCTCTGACACATCTTCAGGCCATTCCCTCAGGTCATGTCACCAAAAAGAAGAGATCAGTGCCTGCCCCTCCTCTTCCCTTCACAAGGAAGTTGCAGACTGCAATGATGTCTCCCCTCAGTCTCATCTTCTCCAGGCTGAACAGACCAAGTGACCTCAGGCACTCCTCACCAGGCTTCCCCGCAGGGCCCTTCACCATTTTCATTGCCCTCCTCTGGACATTATCTAGTAGATTTATGCCTTTCTTACATTGTGGCACCCAAAACTGCACAAAATATTCAAGGTGAGGCTGCCCCAGTACAGAGCAGAGTGGGACAATCCCTTCCCTTGGCCGGCTGGTGATGCTATCCTTGATGTCCCCCAGTACACAGGACCCCAGTTGGCCCTCCTGGCTGCCAGGGCACTGCTGCCTCACGTTCAACTTGCCATCAATCAGGACCCCCAGGTCCCTTTCCACAGCCCTGCTCTCCAGCCTCTCGTTCCGCAGTCTGTCTGTACTTCCAGGGTTGCCCCATCCCAGGTGCAGAATCCATCACTTTCCCTTGTTGAACTTCATATGATGGGTGATTGTCCAAGCATGAATTAGTGTCAGGCTGAGAAATTTTCATTCACCAGCAGTCCAAAAATGATGGAGAATCAGTTTTTGTAGGAAAGGTATACTTAAGATGGGATTCTTAAGTAATTAGAAGAGAACATATTTTAGAGTGTTGTGGTTTAGGAGCAGTAATCACCAATTACCTACAGCAAAAATTAACCCTGTCCTGGCTGGAACTAGAACACAGTAATTCTCAAAATAACCAAGAAACCTTAGCTGACATAGAAGAGAGCACTGCTTTTTTTCCAGTACCGCTCACGTTTCTGCAACAGACTTGAGTGTGACAGAAGTCTGTTAGTAGAGAATACTGCATCTTTTTGTTAATCCACTAGAGAGCTCCAAGCTCCTCCTTCTGCTACAAAATACCCATTTAAATTTGCCTTAGTAGCATAAATAGTTCTTTATATTATAGAATAAGTTGACTGTGCTGAATAAAATATGTTTGTGCAGTGCAGTACTCTGTGTGGTTAGAGAAGAGGCCTTCATTAGGAGTTGAACTATTTTCTCTAGTTTTACTGACAAATGTTACCATTGCATAGTTTTATCTAGAAGAAAACATAGTTGCTGTTCTTATTTAGTGAACTCCACTTCTAGTGATGCTGTTACTAAAAAAACTGCTTGTAGAACTATATAGTTTACAGTTCCTGGCAAAATTGTGTGTAGTTTCATGTCTAGATTAAAGAAATCTGAAGGGAAACTGCTATGAAAATCCTGCTGTGTCAGAACTGAAGCTTGCATCATGAGGAAGCATAAGATTTTATGTAGTAATTTGAAATTTCTGAGTAACTGAAACTGCAGATTTTTTTTCCCTCTGGAAACCAACCCAAATGCGTTGATCTTGAAAAACTTGGATTTGTTAGATGGAATTTCTTCCTCTCTACTGTAGAATTTTTATTTCAAATTGTATTGAAAACATCGTGAAGTTTAGGAACTATTTGAAGTATCTTAGCTATGAGAAGTATTAAATATCTTGAATCCCTTATAGGATGTAGCAACTCTGCAGAGGAGCAAGCAGGTTAAAATGTCCTTTGTACTGAACTAGGATGCTTAATTCAAAGGGGGAAGGGGAGCAAGATTTCATGAAAGGAGATGATGTTTTTCCTGTGGCTTTGTTTATAAATACGAGATTACCAAGTATTTTGCTATCAATATTTTTAGCTTATTTTTGAAAACACCACATACTAGTAGTTTAATTTGCTGGAATGTACATATTTGGGATTAAAAGCAGAACAGTCTTTAATTGGAGTTCCCTTTGAAATCACCTAAATGTTCTGTCCAGTAGTCAGTTTTTAGGAAAGAAAGCATTTGACTCTTCAAATGTAATTTGAAAAGCCTTGAGGCTTTACTCCTTTGGCAGATATTACATAACAGACTAATGTAAAGTAGATGCTTCTTCAGAGATGACAGAAATCATCTCAGTCTTCTTGTCAGCATGGGGTGGGGAGGGGAAGAAGTGGTTTACAGGTGCCTTTTCTACTTATTTATTGAATTTTGTATGGCTATGTGTTAGGGCAGAATAATCTCAGCTAAAATCATAATCAGATTGGACCAGGCAAATAAGAGTAATGAAAGTAAGATTGTTGGGACTGCTGGCTGTTTAAATTTATGGCAAGTTTTGAAGTGTTGCCTAAAGTGTTGAAGAAATTCTCATCTTTTATACATTTAATCACTCTTTTTAGGCATGCAGTACATGAAAGAAACCCATTTAATTTGGTTAAACAAACTAATTTTAACAAATTTTTGGTTTTTAATACTCAACAGTGACTGTAATTACAAAGTGAACTGTGGATTGCTATCAGGATTGCCATTGAATGACCGAAAAGTAACTCCCTTCAGTGGACCTACAGAGATGAAATCCTGGAGAAATGGTATGCTGTGTTGGTGAGCCCTTCAGAATTTTTTTTTTTTGGTGCTTTGTTTGCCTATGAAATCTTAAGGACTGTCTTCAGTTCCCAAAGATGTTGGCTGGAATTTTACTTTGCATATATAAAAGCAAAACTGCAAGCTCTCATATGGTAGGTTAGTGAGAGGTTTGGGGTTGGGTTTTTAGCAGAATTCTATTCGGTAGGCTCAAATAGAAATAATTCTATCTGATATTTATGCCTCTCAGACACTTTAATGTTACAGCAGTGCATGCATTCTTAGTTACAGCAGTGCATGCATTACAGCAGTGCATGCAGTCTGACACATTGTGTTTGAGACATGTTATTAGCAGGTAACTTGTTTTCCTTTATTTGTGGTCAGAGAATGTGACTGCAGATTTGGTTGGTTGATCTTAATCAAACTTGCTAAAGTGGTTTGCCCACCTTGCTGAAGGTCAGAACTTTGTTGTTTATGCCAATTCAAATGTTTTTGAGGCACTCACTAGACTAGATCAAATAATTATAGAGATTAATAAGTAGCACTTCTTGTTGACCCAGTATATTTCACACATGGGACAGATACCTCTTCAGTATCTGTGCCACCAGAGAAATCATAATGGAACAGCAGTCACTGCACATAACAAATCTGACATTTAGCCTTGCATAAATGCATGGTTTATTTGGCGTACAAGATAGAGGAAAAACAGGAATCGATTACTTGTGGATAGATACTGCATTCTGTTTCTTTGCAACAAGTGCTTTGCAAATCAATGTTTTTAGAATTATTGATTAATATGGATGTTTATAAACATCCATCCATGGATTTCTTGAATTAAGATCAGTGACAGGGGTTCTTGTTTAGTTTCAAATTATACTGTCAGTCTGAGCTTGTAGAACAATTTTATCATCATGTCATTTAACAGTGTTTTCAGGTAGTTTAAGAAACACATGCTATAAAAAGCAATTTTGAATATGTCTTCAGACTCCAGTTGTTTGAAACTGTTCATGTCTTTGGCCTTCAAAGCATGTACACCTTCTGAAGAGTGCTTCAAAGTCTTCCTTCTTAAAGTCATTTGAAAGTTGCCAAAGCAAGAGTTTCTGTGCTAGGACAGGGTGAAACAGCCTTTAATTCCCAGAATTGTGCAGGCAGGATTGGCTATTTCACTTTAGTGCATGTTTCCCTTACAAGTCTGACCTACAGTCAGCAAGGGAGAGTACAGACTCTTAGAAGGACCTGGTCAAAAACTCTGTGCTTGGGGATAGCAAGAATCTGGAGGAAAGATCAAATTCACAGTGGCATTTTTCTATAGCTCGTGGTTGGCTGTTTTCTCAGTCTTTTTCTTGTCAGTAAATGTATCCAATCCTGAATTTATTGAGTGGCCCACCATCACTTCACAAGTTTTTGCAATGTGACAAAACATTAAATACTCTTTGTTCTATATTATGCTCTGTCCTTCCTATCCTGTGATAGCCCTATCTGTTAGGAAGACATGGAGATTAAGAACCATATACCTAGTGCCAATCTCTAGTAGAGCATTTGTTACTGGATGCTCTTTAGTAACTGCAGTTTGTCAGAAAGGGCTAAGCACCCTGTCTTTTGAACACTCAGTTCTTTGAAGGGGCCAGATGGGAATCCTAGAATGCAGGGCATTCAAAAGCTCTCATTTGTCTTTAGATATGGAGTTGAAAATTTGAGCTTTTATTTTCCATTAACATTATTCATTTTTCAAAGAAAGAAAACTGTCATTCAGTAATAATTAAAGTTCTAAAACCAAGTTTCATGGTTAAGAAACCAGTAACTTACACTGGGCTTAAACTTGCTATTTGCACTGCTTTAAACATAAGAGTATGAAAGGTTTTCTATCAGTTCTGGAAAAATAGCTTAAATTTAGGGCTAGTGATGTTGGAATGCAAAGATTACTGATAAAGTGGGTAGGTTTTGAAATTAAAACTTCTGGATATTTTTATTCCTTTTCTTATCTCTGTAAGTTAGAGCAGAAACCTTGGATAAAGTAGTGAAGTTTTTAATTTAAATGTGCTTACTCTTGAAGTTTGTGTAAAGTCTCACTTTTAGGATAATTAAGAAAACTGTAATTTAAATTACTGGCTTTAGACTGCATTAATCAAATTTTCATTAATCATTGCTATGACTTGAAGGAACTATAAATATAAAGGAAAATAAGATAAATGAGTGGTTTCAGTATGATTCGTTTTTATTATGTGATTTGCTGCCCTCATCCTAATTTTTAGGTTACAAATCTTCAGGAAGAAGTACTTCACTGCCATTGAAGAATTGTGGAGATTTTGAGCCATGGAAGATGGAGAAAAATGTAGTTGTGAGTTGTTAAATCTTTGATTTCTGATCCTTTGGCACTAAATTTCTCATGGATATTCAGTTCCCCATGTATTAAGTCAGAAACTGTGAATCTGTATATGTTTATGTTTTTACACCTTTAAAGATGTTATCACTGAGTAAGTATCATTTCTGAGAACAAAATCAGTGATGGACTGCTATTCACAGTGAAGTTTTCTTGATTTCTGTTTTAAGCTTAAGCAAAATCAAATAATGATTTTTGCTTTATTGGTGTTTGTAGAACTGAAAAGCAGACAATGTTTCACATGTTTAGGACAGCCTGCTTTATCCATGATGCTGGGCGTTGAAAAAGGGTTAAGGAATTGATACCCCAGAATTCTCAGATGATGACTCAGAGCCATGCAGGAACTTGTCACCTTTCTCCCTGCTCTCTACTCATTGTCCATCTCATTTAGCAGTTCTTGCATTATCCCTGTTTGTGGTCTTCAAGACAGGCTTTTGTTGTATTAGACACTAACATGATATGACAAGGGATTTATCTTTGTGTCCTTTGAAATGTTGCAAGTACAGTATAGAGATGAGGGTTGTTTCAGAGGCTTAATATAGATCACATTTTCTGCTTTTGTTTATAGCTTGTAGATATTTTAAAATTTTAAAAAACAAAGACCATGTTTGCTTTCGAGAAATATTATTTGGCTTTTTCTGCTTGTTGTAATTTTATTTTATTCCAGGCTTCTCATTCAGTCCAGCAGATCCTTGATGCACTTAACTTGCCACGTAAATACTGCAGATATTATTTCATGACTTCACGTGGGTGTGAAAGAACAAAATGTTGGTTCTGTCATGTTCCAGGACAAGGGGATGAAAAGGTAAAAAGATTTATTTAAGTAAGGAAGAGATTGTAAGTGTGAACACTTCTGAAAACCAAAACATAATCTCCTTTGTTCATTTATATATGGGAAGGGAGTAATCAATCAGAGATCGATGGATGAAAAAATTGTCTTGTAAAGTTTTTTTTTAACATGGTATAATTTTGAACTAGTAGATGCTTTAACACGCATCAACAGTTAGCCTGTACAAATATAGAGTAGCAGAATGGACAGATTCTGAGACATTTCTATCCTGAGCATCAGAGACTTAAAGCAAACCTTTGCAAAGATTCTGTATGTATTGTCAAAGCCAAAAGCCATCTGTGGTATATTAGTTTTTGCATGTTTTGTGCCACAATGGGTGTTTGTTTTAAGATGCTGTAATCTCCTTAAATAGAGCAACAATTCTCATCATATTTGCAAGCAAGAATAGTTTTCCAGTGATGGGCAAAGTAACTGTGTTTTCAAACCATTTAACAGAGACATTATGAGTTTAATGCTTCCAAGAAATGTGCAAGGCAAGCTAATTGTAGTGACAAGTAATAACATTGTGAAATTGGCTGTATGAAAGTTTTGTAAGCTAACTGGAAGCAAACAAAAACATCAAAGCAAGTAACCAATAACAAATGCCTAACTTGTCCTCATCAGGTCTTACAAGATTTATTTCTCACCTACCATCTTACTGGTATGAGTGCAATTTTATCATTGATGTCAGTAAGTAAAAAATTCCAGAATCAGAATGTAAAAAATAACTTGCAGTTAACCTGTTAGACACAATTGCTAAAAAAATGAACACCTAAAGGAGCTTGTCCTGGTACCTTAAATATACTGCATCAGAATTTTTAAAATACATCAGTGTAATTTGGTTTCCTTTTTCTTAATGTTTTCTCTTTTCCTTTGTATATATCAAAAAAATTGGCTTTATATTTTTGTTAGTGCTTTCTAACCCCTTTGAAAATTTGTATGACATCTTAAAAACCCTAAGATAATTTGAGGGTAGTTTTGTATGGAACATTTTTCCTTTTTTCTCAAGTGTGATAGATCTTTGGCAGGCTGTAGTGAGTATTAGTAATTTTCAGCCAGTTTATCTGAATTATTGTGGTTTGTAGTACTTCATTATATTACAGGCACATTAAAGAATTATTTGCCTAAAACTATTAAAAATCCATTCCATTTGATTATACTTGTGGTGCAGCACTCCAGCACACTTCACCTGTTCTACCCACCAAACCTTAGCCAAACTTTCTTGGTAGTCTGAAAGTATACCTGAGTTTTGTTTGTTTGTGTATGTATTTATGGTTTTAGACCTGTCCATTTAAAAATTATAATAGGCCAAGCACCTCATGGTGGCACCAAAGTACATAAATGAAAAACAGGTAAAGAAGCAACAAAGGCATCTAATCTTACACAGGAGGAATAAATCTCTTCAGAACTGTTACGCAGATTGATAGTCCACTTGCTTAGAGCTCAGTGTTCTTGGTGATAATAGTTACCAGAGTTTTTGAAGAGAAATACCTTTCCCCATAATGACATTTTTTCTTTTTCATTAAGTAACTGGTTGATACTTTAAGGCATAACTTCATAGTATTTAACACTTTACAGTTGTAGTTGATCACACAACACAGCAGTGCTTGAATTCATAAAAACATCCTATGTTTTGAAAATCAGCATACTCTTGAGCTCAGCAAGTTATACAAGTTACCAATTTTTGGTTTTTTTTTTTAAAAGATGCCTTTCATTTTCAAACAGTGAAATCTGTTTTGTATTAGGTAAACAAAAGACTGTTTCAAATACTTACCAAAGTATTTCAAAGGAGAGTAGATCATAACAATATATATCAGGGATGGAGAAGAGGGTAAAGGACGTGATGCTGGACTCTTCTCCATGGTCCTCAGTGAAAGGGCGAGACGCAGTGAGCTCAATACAGTAAATTGTTGTGCTCAAATGACACTTCAGAGTGTAGCACACACAATCATTTCATGGTTAAATAAGTGGTTTCAAAACATGTTGTTGTGCAAGCTGTATTTCTCTTTGTGATTTTATTCTAGCTTTGCGAACCTTACTCATTAATTTTTTTGGACTCCTATCCTTTAAAGAAATTTTCATTTTCTGTGACTTCATACTCTCCTTTTCCTTGATCCTATGAACTGGAAACAAAAAGGATATAAAATAGGAAGATTTCTGCCTTCATTAGCATTGTCTTACAACTTCAGGGCCTTGGATACATGCTTCTGTTGTGGTGGATTTTGGTTTTGTTTTTTTTTAATGTGGCTTCCTAAAGAAATGAGATTCTGCACTGTCCTTCTATTACTGTCTCTAACCAGCACTAAATGACCTTTGAACATTTTGGTCAGTTTCCAGCCACATTGAATAGGGATTGTGCATCTCAAAGCTTCCGCAGTGTACAGAAACTGCCTGTAAGAAGGATCCTGGTTTTGATCTCAGTGAGATAAAGGCTGCAGTAATGGGGGTTTCTCTCTTATTAAACAATAGAGTGGGCACTGACTGGGAGATGCTGAAGTATTTAGTGAATTCCTGTGTTTGATCTTCTGAATAAGCACCTCTGTGGTATTGTAGTTGGACTGTGTTTTTACTGGAGAGTTGGTTGGTTGTATAAAATACAGAGGCCTTTATTATGGTTTTTATTAAATTTTTGTGTTAAATGAGTCATGGAATCAACTGATAGATGACAGAACAGTGTGATTTATACTGCATTTTGAAAATAGGAATAATCTCTTTCGTGTACCTTCATTCAAAATCTATTACAGCTAACTCAAAATTTAAAGATTCTCCCATTTTTACAGAGTCTGTGGGTGCAGTTACACCTTTCAAAATGGGAACAACTAAACAAAGTGAAGCCTTCTAGAAGGTGTAAATGAATAACATATTTCATTTCTTTTATTAATGTAATACAGCATGTCCCATGATTGAATACTACTACAGGTGGTTGTCCAAGCAATTTCACTAATACTTGGAACAGTCAGAGCTCCAGATGCAATCTTGGCTTTTTTTGGGAGTCAGTCCAAAGAAGGAGAAAAACGGATTCCAAAAGAAAGCAAACTAATTTCCATACTGTAAGCATGTGCTAAAGTTTATTCTGGAAATGCCCTCAGCCACCTGGGAGTATAGATTTGGATTGAGTTAACCTGTTCCCAAGTGACACTTCACGTATATTAATGATCAAAAGTTTGACATGATTTTCTGAAAGGTACATCTTGAACTATAGCTCAACATTGCGATACTGCTTCCAAATAAAAACAATAAGCTTTAATTATACTTAGGTGTACAATTTTTGTATTCTTTGGCTTGATGATCTAAACAGGTTAATGGTTTTAAAATAAGAAAGATGTCTTGGCCATAAACCGGTATCTTCTGCTTTGATGATAATTCATTTGCTGTATAATGAGCTTCATGGGTGAATCCTGTGTCATTTTGAAGTTGTATGTAAAAATAAAACTGTTTCAATTCTGTATTACCATGACTACTAATTTGGGGCATTTTCTGTCTCTTGATGTGTAACTATTTCACCAAATAGTATTAAATATGACCGATTTACATTGTTGTGCAGAAAGACTGTAAATGTTCCAGAAGTGACAGAGAATTTCTAAAAGGGGGTGGGGGTTTTTCCTAACTTGTAATTAATTCTAAGATACAATATCAATAGTCTTTATTTCTTCATCTGCAAAGATGAAGCAAAATGTTTAAGTATCACGAAGCTGACAGCTTAAGATGTTAAAACAAGAATGTTCCAGTACTAAATAACATTAAAATATCCAGCTGTGGATTTCTTTTTTTTTTTTAAGTCAATTGAGTCTATGGGGAAATGGGTCATTAAATCAGGTTTTTAGTTCTGAGTTTTTTGTTCTGTGTCCTTACAAATGATTCTTTGTGACAATCAGGGTTACCAGCTTCATTTCTGGATGTCTTTTTTACTTCTTAGTTGGTACCTTCATGGAATTTTTACTTACCGCGTTTCGCTTTCACATTTTTGCTTTCCTTTCTTTGTTTAGTCTGCTACATTTATACTAATTCTGAAGTAACTGCATATTCAAATTCTCTTTTTTTTCTTTTTTTTTGTTTGCTCTGAGTATATACATACACATGCAAACATTTGTGGTCCCAGCAGCCTCTTTCCCAAACATTGCATCTGCATCATTTTTCTGTTTGATTTGCTGGCCTTTTGACAGAGCTTTTGCCTACAGACCCCATTACTTTCTTACATCATTTATCAGTGTGTATGGCTTACATGGAAGCAATGTAAAGCTCATTATATAATAGAACTCGTGCTTGTGAGTAGTTGTTTTGTTTGGCATAAACTGAAGTTACATTTTACTATAATTTTTTTCTTTTTTTACAGATTTGCATGGCAATTCTTAGGACATACATTAGTATCAAAGAATCAGGCCTCCTAAAACGTGCAGGTATGCTGTAGTAATAGCTATTGATGTATCTTTGTTACTTAGCTTATTTAAAGCAAATTAAATAGGCTGTTGAAAGAGAAATGGTTGCTGCTTCAGCAGTGAATAAAAAGTTCTTACTTCAAATGAAAGAATACATTCAATCCCTGCGTTTTCATGGTTCAGTTTCCCAGTAAGGCTAGAAATTTAGATACACATTTACCTCAGGAGGGTCTTAGAAATCTTACGTCCACATAAAATGAAGTTAACCTGACTGTAATTAGACTTGGGAGTAGAAATACGTAAATAGGAGGAGGTTTAACAGAACCCAAATTTTATTACGGTGCTTTTGAACACCCTGGCCAAACATCAAAAACCCAAAAACTTGAGAATGGAATCTTTTGAAATCAGGTGTCACTACTGCACCCACCCCCAACAGCTTTAGTTTAGTCCTTACACCATATATGCAAACAATTATAATTTTAGGGACTGCAGTTCATTCAGATCCATCTGAGCTTTTGAGTTCAGTCAGAAAGGGCTTTCGTTTTGTTTTTACTCTAGACAATGATTCCTTTTATACTGGTCCTGAGCAGTCTTTAAGTTTTTGAAAGCTTCTTAGAGTGTAGCAGAATGAGAACAGGGAATTCGGTTGCACCGTGTGCTGCAGTGTTCCCGTGCTGGGCATGTGAGAGTTTTTATGTGGGTAACACTGGATACCAGCAGGCCACAATACATGTTTATCAGGGAAAGGTGGCACTGAACAGGTTGTAAGACCATCCCCTGTAACACAGCACTTCACTTGCTAGAGCTTCCTGTGTGGAAAGGCCTTACTACCTTGATGCATGTACCAAATCTAACCTGGGTTTGTGCATTCTTGTGCTGCACCAAATCAGCTGAACTTTCTGAGAACCTACAGGGCTCACAGTGCTCAGCTCAATGATACAACTTATTTCAGAGTAGTCAGTCTGGTTCTGGTAAGGTTAACACTGTATTCAGTGTTAAAACTGGATCCTTTCACCCATATATCTCCATATCCCTGTCCCATAATATCTTGGACAATTAAGCATTGTTACACTGTATCTAAAATGTAAGGAAATAACTTGTTTAAATAGTTAGCATCAGTTAACCCCAAAGTGAAATTTAATTTAATTGCTTTTTCAGTCCAAATATTTGTTCAGTATTACAAAGAAGTTACTCCTGGTGTGGATTTTGCTTCTGAAGTGCTGAATGATCTTCTTGTTTCATTGCTCAACAACGGCTTGTTGCAGGAAGTATTTCAGATATTGAATGTAATTGTACAAATCAAGACAGTGGTAGGTGACTTTGTAATATTTTTTAAATCTTAGTTTCATAATTTCAGTTTTTTGAGTACTATGCCATTTATAGTAATAGGTTTGTTTTTACTCTGGTATTTATATCTTGGGTAAGGGGAGTAATTCAGAATACTCTACTATAAAATCTCTAAGCTTTCTAATTGAATGGAGTTGCAAAACTGATTGTGCTTTTTTGTCTATATTAGCCAGCTGTAGATGTTCTTCTGAAAGTTTTTGAGCGTGTGGCTTCTCTGAATATAAGAAACGCTGTGCCTACATTAATCAGTACCTTCTGTAAGGTATGAGTTTTGTTTGTACTACTGCTTCTTGTTGGAATTTCTGAAATATGTTGCCTGTTTGAAAACTCAAACATCAATTTAAAAACCAGTACTGAATATTAAAAGTGTTATTGTGAGTAGCTGAATTTGTGGTATCGGTTTTTATCTATTCCTTCATTTTTGACTGAGATTCACTTCAGTGTGTTTTTCCCACTGTTGTTTGCCACTTACCTCTGAAGATGCATTAAGTCCTCACAACTTTTTGTATGCTTACTTTTCTTACCTTGCTTGATATTACAGCTCATTGATGCTGGTATGTTCCTTGAGTTAGAACATTTTGACTACGTTATTAAGTTACTTCGCCAATTGCAAGTTTCCAGTTGGGAAATGAGTACTATTTTGAACATAAAATCCAGGTATGTCTTTAAGGAGCTATTTTCTAATTATAGCTGCCTAGTTCCTTCTTCAGCATCTATTTCTATAAATTTATGTGGAATCTTTAAAAGATGTGTTGGATGAAAATACTATCACATCATCTCTAATTGTATTTTAAAGTGCTGTCAATCTACTGTGTTTCAAAGATCAAGCATTGGTCAATCAAAACTTAGGTTCTGACCACAATTACTAGTTTTTTCCATATCAATCATCATTGTACAATCTGCTGCCAGCTGTGATAGAAGTTCATAAAACTAGCCAAATTAGAAACATCATGGTTTAATATATCATTTAGGCCCACTTAAGCAAACGGTACTTCTGCAATAAACAACCCTTCTAGGATTAGTTATAATCTGAAGTAGTTTTCTAGTTTCCTTTACAGTGTGACTACGTAAACATTTGTGCCAACACTACTGGGGGGGAGGGTCATTTTTTGAGTACTGCTGGGGTATGCTGGGCAAAATGTCAAATCTCTTCAAAAACTGCTGATACTTCCCCATCTCTTGAAAAAAACTGTGATCCTTTTTAATTTTTGTATCATCTTCATCATATACACACACACAAGTTGAGAAACTAAATTTGTGATTCATAGACATGCCTTTGATTCTTAATGAAAACCAAATATGCAGCATCTGTGAAAATAGCTCTGCTCAATTATTTGTTTAATACATGCGCTAACTTCCCTTGGCAAGATTTTAAATGAGCATTTTCAGTGTGCAGTTTGTGTAATGTGAAGCAAAGAGGATCAAAAATCACATCAGTTTAATGTGTGTATGTGATAATTTGTTCAATAGGATGTGTTAAAATTCAAGTATTCTTTTTTTTTCACATGGAAGATTAAAGGAAAGATATTTTGAAAAGACATGGATTTTTGACTACAACTTGGCAGTGGCTGAAATTCAGGTACAGTATGTGCACTCTTCATGACTTCTTTTAAACTTACATGAAATAGCAATTTCTAGACATTTTTTAATTAGTGGCCTTTATTATTAAGTATAATGAGCTTATTCAAAGCCATATTTGGGAAGGCTTCACATGCAGGAGAAAACTGTCTTTGGCCTTTCTGTAATGTCAGTATTTTGATTTACATACTTGTAGCTTTTATCTTCATTTTGCATCGAATTCAAGGATTTTATAACTTTAATTGTTTTCTCTACTTTACGTTTGTTGTGCTTGTAACTGGTAGTGGTACATCATTCCTCACCAAAAATTTATTTAATACATTATCTAGCAGATAGAATTCATATCTAGTATAAAAACACACAATTGTAAAAGCAATTGACAACATTGAGCAGTATTTTAAAGAATAAGAAAATATTGTAAAACGTTCTTTATTTGGACACTTGTGTCTTTCATATTCAAGGTCAGATTACTCATTATGCACAATTATAATATAGTTTGCATATTTTCACACATCCTGTGTGGATCCAGAGATGGAAATATAAAAAGGGAGGAAACAGTACTGATTTTTTTACTCCTTTAACACCAAAGTCGTCAAGTGATCTGGCAAGCAAAAGACTAATTCATATAGAAAATAACCATAAATTCAGCATGCATCATGAGAAAAAAATGCTGAATAAATGCCAGTTCCTAAATAGGATGAATAAGTTATGAGCTTTCTCAACTGGGGTCATGACATGAAAAAAAGAATTTAATTTCTTGAGGGATAGAAGTAATTAGCAGTCCATGCAAGTTTGGCAACATGTAACTGCCATATAAACATGAAGGTTCTTGGCAGTAGCATTTCATCTCCATTTTTTTCTCCTTTAAGTCTATCCCAGGTACTTATCTCAAATTTCACTATATTTTCTGTTCGGTTTTCTGGAAGCAGGTTTGCTTATATTTATCCTTTGCCTTCTTTACAGCATTGCAAGGAAAAAAGGGATTGGACCAAGCTGGGAGCTTTGTATCTTAATGCAAGAACTGGATGTGAACATTTTGATGATCTTCAGAAATTGTTTTTATCTATTGCTGAAATTCTAACCAAAGATTCTGAGACAGACAGACCAGGAGTCCCTTTTTGTGATTTTGCTGATATAGGTAAAATTAAGATGCAAGAAGTGCTTTTTATAGAGTTTTTAAAAGAGATAAAAAATAAATTCATACAATTTTCTGATTATTTGTTAATTTTATGTTACAACATTCTGAATTTTTTGAGGTGTAAATACAGTCAGCTGCAATGTTCAGTAGAAGCTATTTTCCAGTAGAAATAAAATGCTTGCAATTAAAGGCAAGGAATATTCTGAAGGAGGAACAGTAGACTTTTGAGAAATCAAAAAGAGAACCCAGAATTCGTGATCTTTCAATAAAAATGGCCTATGCTCAGGAAAATGGCAAATGTGTTTAAGTATTTTCATGTGAAGTGTCACACTGTTAATAGCATAAATAAACTTTAGTGCTGTAAATATATCTATAGCTGTGTATTTTAAAACACATTGAACAGGTTACATCATGTATATAACTTGTACTGTTTTTTTTAATAAGTTGGATTTTTAGAATTATTTTATTCTCTAAAGAACCAATGGTTTCTGCAAGGGCTGGATGCTCAAGCACCCGGTGTTTTAATAGTTCTGGCAGGCTTTCTTGCCTCTTTCCTCCCTATGCCCCTTCATTTGCATATCTGTATCAGTCTTACTAATGAGTTTGCAGATTACTGAGGCTTGGTGAAGTGTCAGTGGGATACTAAATCGTTTTGCAAAGGATTACTTAGGTATTTCTCAACCTGTATTATCTACTAAAACACAATGAATATTTATTCCAGATATGTGACAAATCTTTTCTGACCACAGACTTTGATATCACAAAAAGGCTTCCAGTTGTGACACAGGGAGAAGATACTGTTGGAGCTTGGAACTTAGTCTGTCTTCCCTAGAGCACTGGTCTCCCAGCTGATAGGCACCTCCATCAGTAAAAAATTTCTGAGCAGTGACCCACTATTTATTTATTTATATATTATATACATATGCTACTACACCAATAAATTAAATTCTCTATAAACCATACACAAAAACAGGAATTACAAATATGAGATAAATATTAAATAAACACTGTATTTTAAAGTATTTTACTTAATTGATTGTCTAATAGTACAAAAAATATTTCCTTCCCACAGCTGAATGGATTGTTGTGCTCACACTCTACTTTGAGACCACTGCTCTAAAATTCTAACACTGTTTCCAAAGAGGTGGTAATTACTCCATTCTGCAATTGCCAGAATCTCTTACTGTACAAATAATGATGTTACTAAATTATGCCATTACATGTCCAAGCATTTTATGGGTGACTTAGACTACTATGAAATACTGTCTGAATAAACCATAGTTATTTACCCTAGTAAGTTCCTTAGTATTTTCACAATTACTGTGTTTTTGAAATGTGTAATTTCTTTAAAACTGCATTTACATGTAAAATAATAAATAAATAAATAAGCCTTTTTCTTTTTCTTTCCAGTAATGAAAAATTCACACCATAATAAAGCAGACAGACTTTTCATTGGAAGGACTGGGATAAGCGTAATGTATTCGTATCACAAAGTACTGCAGTGGATAAAGGTATGCAGAGCTACAGGAACCTGACTGGAAGAAAAAGAGAAAAAGAATTAGTAATTTCTCTTCTGGATATTAAACTCTAGTTTCCCTAGTGGAATGACTGGGTGTGCTACTTGCCTCCCTGCCATCTTAGTACTTCCTTACTGTCCAGCTGGACAAAGCATTTTATTGTGCCTTTCTGAGCAGTAGTCTTTTATGGAACCTATCATAACTTGGTCTTGCAACCTAGAAACTGATTGCTTATGTTCATTTTGTGATTTTTCTGAGCTGAAGTTGAATCTGAACTGAGAGACAGGTCTTCCTGAGATTCTGGGGTGAGGTGCTGATGGGATTATTTCCCAGAAATATCACTTTCTTCTGCCTGGCAATCATGCTGCATTCTGAGACCTCCCAACTGAAGTGATATTTAGAGAAGTTTGGGCTATTTTCCTGCACTGGTGCTTCTGCATCTGACCTCAAATAGAATGGATAAGGCCAGGAAGATAGAAAAGCAGCATAGCACAGCTGCAGTTGGTGAGCTGCCTGTTCCCCGGACTGCTGGAAGTGCTTTTCTTCCACTGAATCTAAGTTCTGTGAATCTTGCAAAACTCAGACATCACAAAGAAATACATTTACAGTCATATCTTAGCTGTCAAATATTACACAGGGCCAGGGCTAAGAGACTAGACTTTTGACTGGATGTTTTACATTCCTTAGGCCTCAGGCAGTATTGGTCATAATTTCACTGCAGCAAGATCCATTTCAAAATTTGTTAAATTTGTCTTTTTCGTCCTGGAAGGAACCAGTGCATACCAAACTCGATCTTTTATAGAAAGCAACATGAAAAATAGCATAAGAAGTAATATAAACTCACAGTGATTCTAGATTGTGTTTTGGTCAGTGATCCCATTCTGAAGTTGGGCCTGATCCTTTCAGCTAATAATTATGCTGTACTGGGATGTTCCTCATGCTAGACAAGATGATTTCTAGCATGCACTTTCATGAACAGAAGCAAATGCTCCCTTCTGTCTCTTGAGGTTTTGGGTTGGCTTTTTTTTGCGAATTACCATCAGGGAACCTTTTCTGGTTCGCATCAAGGAAATAAATTGTCTTTTGTATGTTTGTCTTCAAGGGATCACCTTCAGGAATTCTGTTATGTAAAAAAACTGTGCACTGCTCAGTCTGTTTCCAGGGTCAAGCCAAGTCCCAGGAGATACTTGATAGAGGTGCTTAGTCTAGAGACAGGATACCTGTCTGATGAACCATTAATTTTGCAGCATCGACTTCTTGAGTTGAATGGTCTTCACCAGGTCCCTTTCAAGCTGCAGCACAGTGTGGTACTGTTTAAGAGTAAAGGGAAGGAGAGAGGGTCTTTGCATTAGCACTTGAGTAATACTGCACTAGAACTCTTTAGGCATTTTTGTTCCACAAAACGTAGCAGTTAGAACAGTTAAGATGCTCCTGACCACAGAAGAGAGAATCTAAATTCTTGGCATGAGGAGTGGTAGTGGTCACATGCCCACTGAAGAGTTTAGTTTGGCTTGAGTTTTGGCTGTCTTCTTTAGCTTATAATGTTTGTGTGCCTTCAGACATTTTAACTGTTTTCCAGATCCATCTTAAGGGAGAGCCTTATCTTGGATTGCACAACCTCTGATATTTCAAGGAGATTCATCTTCATGTCCTAATTTCAGAGGTGCAAGGTGTAAAAAGCACACGTAGTGTTATTCTTTTACAACATGAGTTACTAAAAGTAGATGCTTCTTACAATGCTATGATTTCTTTCATGTCTAGACCAAAAGATCTTTGCTTCTTTGAGAGTGTTGTGTTAGGTATCAAACCTGCTTCTCAAGAGACTACTGACCAAGATCCTCAAACAGCTTTGTAGACAACCTGTGTTGACCATATTAGAGTGTGAATGAGGCTCTGCTCTGGATATTTTTATCAGTACTGGCAGATTCCAAATTTATCTCTGCTTCAGGAAGCTGTCATTCTTACCTCTCTCTACCAGTTTCACTCCATTATATATATCAGATAAATCCCTAATCCTGGGGTTATGGGCTAGTATCTACTTGGTCCATGTCTTTTTTTGTCCAAAAGGTGGTCCAGAAAGTAAGGTAGTAATGAATTTGCTCTTCCTGCTCTGCCCAAATTAATTTTTGCTTTAGGACATGCCCTGTGCTGTTTTATGAATATGTTGGACTGCTTGAAACGCTAAATGTGCTTTTCATATAATTTTTCCTTCAAGAACATCAAACCCCTTTATTGCAGAGCTTTGGTGGCTCTTGGGGGTAAAATATGTATGCTGCTTGGTCCTGAAGAGAATTTTCTTTGTAAGTGGTAAGGAAAGGTCATAAAACAGATGTACTTCAAAAAAACATGCAACAAACAGCCAAAAAGTTCTTAAGATTAAGTTTCTCTAGATAACCAGTCTAAATATCAGTCTGGAATCCAATGATAGAGTTGTTGGTTCTTACAGTGTTGGCCAGATAGGCCCAACTTCTTCCATTTTTTTGTCCTGCTGCTTACAGTCATCAGTGTTTTCCTTGACTTAAGCTGGAGTAATTATTTCAGTTTAACAATTATGTCTCTGCTGCAAAATAAAAATGCTCTGTATGATCTTTTAGAATTTTGTAGATTGTAGTACTGAATGGAGTCAAAATTAGAAATATTAATAAACCAAAATAAGCACATACAAATTAATTACAAAGTATATTTAAAATACTGTATTGGACATTATATAGTAGAGATAATGTTATGGGTAATAGTGTGTTGGGAACTCTTTGACAATAGGTTGGTAGCGTTTTTTTGTCTACATAGTAAAAAAAAACTAAACTCTTCATTTGAAATTTTACTCTACTTCACCCCTGACTCAGTTTGGATAACTGCATCAATACCTATAAATCTGTGTCACCAAATTAAATCTATTTAATGTAAATATACTCTATGTTCACTGATATCATTGCTTTCTCTGACCTTCCCCCTTTCCCTCTCCCTCTTACACTAGGGAAGGAAGGTTTTGGATAAACTATACGAGCTACAGATACATTTTACACTCTTGAAAGGACTTGTAGGTGCAGGGAGGTCAGCATCCAGATGTCAGATTGTTAATAAAGCTGCAGAAATCTTTCTTCATTCTGGAAATTTGGATGGAGCAACAAGGGTATTGAGAGGTAAGCCTGTCTTAAAATTTTGACTTAAATTTGAACAGTTGACTTCTATAACAGATTTCAGATAAAAGTTACAAGCTGGTCTGTGTTACTAAGTACAGTTAATAATTTTTTTGTTGAGGCAACAAAGGAAAGGTGATCATCTTACTGGTTAATATTCTTCTTGATATGTATAAGAAATATTACAACTAATTTTTTCAGATGTTTTCACAGTATGCTACTATCAACACCATTCTACCCAAAAATCTGCTGCAATGAGGGAGGAGTGCAGCTTGGAGAATTATGCTGTTCCATGCTGGGAGTGTAGTTTTCCTTTGAACCAGGGGACATTCAGTGTCAAAATTCTGGCTTGGGTCAATCCAATGTTCCTTTGCGCCTCACAGTATCCCCATTTAATATAATTGCTTTAGAACAGTACCTTATTTTTGCAGTTACTACATGTGGCTTTTTGGAACTCTGAAATCTGCTGAAAAGAGAAGAAATTCAGAAGTAAAAAGAGCAGAATGTATGCTGTAAGGTGATATTGAGGATGTAAATTTGCTGTTCAGTTTTATAGCGGTACATAGATACATACGTATCTGTATATGCCACTGACAGTCCATTTTACAGCAGTGATATTTCACAAAAGGGGTGATTCACAATACAAAGGTTCAGAGAATCAGTCTAAGGAGTATTGGTCATGAGGAACAAATTATTAATAAATCGAGCTGCACTTCCTGTGCAATTCTGAAGTTTGTGTCATGGTACAGTTTACAGTACATTCTTAATGGCCCAAAGTCTCAACATCCAGAAATTCTAGTTCCTAGAAATAACACTGCACTGTTGTTTGCCGTAGAGTCAGAGTGGATCACAGATGCACCACTGTGGCCCTGTGATAAAATGGACATCCTCAATCGACATAATCTGTTATGTGCAATAGTGCACAAATACTTGAGGAAGAGTTTGTACAGGCAGGCATTTGAAGTTCTGCAGAACTTACCAGGTTTGCAGAGACATTCTGGTAAGTAAAGAAAAAGATACTGTGTAAAGAGCTAAAAATTTAACAGATGATTCTGTGCTGTTCTTGTAGCGTTTTCTAGCTAAAATTTGTTGAAGAAGTAAGATGAGTTTATACAAGTCTGTTTCTGTTTTCTAAAGACTATGGTGTCAGTTAAAATGTGTTGTGCTCTGCAGCTCTTGCTGCACTTGTGCACACACACTTGAATGTGCACACACACCTCTTTTGCTCAGTTACTACACAGGGCAACAGGAAAGACCCATTAAATTTTTAAGGGTCATACACGGTCTATACAGTGAGATAAAATAGGAATATTTTTATTTTACCTTAATTTCAGATGAATGAGGTGGGGATTTTTTTCTTTAACTGACCTAGCTAACCTAAGCATCTCTTACATACCATGTTAAGAACCAAGTGCTCTTTTAGGCTCAATTTATCTGACAAATTTTGGATGAGTACTTCAAAATGAGATATGTAGTTACTTAGGCTCCACTGAGGAAACCTCAGCTGATTCCTGTGTGTAGGTCTCAGTCTACTGCCACTTTTAAGTGTGTTAGGAGAGATTGGTTTGAAGACCATCTACTTTAGAGAATACTGAAAGGATCTAGTTCTTCGAGTTGTGAGGTGAATACAGCAAGGCTGCTCAGTCCTGCCAAAAAGGAGACAGTTCAGAGTAAGAGTAGAAGCAGAAAACCAAGCGGATTTCTATTGCTGGAAATCTTAAATCTGAAAGATCAGATGAAGATTGTATTTATAGGCTTGAGCAAGTGAATGTGCAAGTGAATGTATTTTTATGTGATTCTATTGGTTTTGGCAGCAAATTATTACTTGAACCTTAACACTTGTCCTTCACAATGTGAATGAACTACTGTATGAAAAGACTTTTGATGAATAAAGCGTTCATGTTATCCCAGCCTTGTTCCATCTTGCTGATAGGGGCAGGAGTTCTGATTTAGGTACTGATTGAGAAATGATCCTTCAACTAGATTTGCATGTGAATTAATTCAGTAGTTAATATTCTTAATTTTGTTTCAGATATTATAGATGCTTCTCAATACAGCTGCCTTTTTAACAAGCTGATAAATGCCTGTTTTGAGAACAAGAACCTTGGGGTCTCATCTTCTGCAGTAGACTTCATGCTTTCCAAAAAAATTGCTATTGATTTTGTTTTACTTAGAGGATTAATCACAGCTTTGGGAAGAAGTTCTTTATGGTCCAAAGCTAGGGCCTATTACAAAAGTAAGTTGCATCTTAAACAGTATCCCCCCCTTACATTCTTTAGATAATGTGCTCATAACATTACAGTATGAGTAAAAAAAAAAAAAACAGTACTTTGTGTCACTCTCAGGAATTTATTTGTAACCAGAATATTTATTAGGAAATGGTGAGTTGAAAATAAGAATCAGTGCATACTATCTGGCATGAAATAAATGTAATTGGTATAAGATTAATTTTTTACAGTCAGTTTCAGAATTTCATGTATGTGAGCCCTGAAATGGTTGAAGAGTGCATCATCTTCATATTTTCATCTAGGCAAATTAGATTTCCTGATACTTCTCTCTAGAAGTGTACCAGCATCTCTGTGGTGGTAAAATTATTAATATTTAAAATTTGAGAAGTCTGGCTAATCAGTTTATCCTAACTGTAAGAAAATTCATTTCAACTAAAAACTAATAGTCTGTAATTGTTTTCAACTCCCCATTTCTGAGCTAAGATAATACTGGGTGTGCCACTCTGCATAGGGTCTCTCCATATTGTCCCATTATTTACAGTTTGATTCTGTCTTAGAATTGTTGAGGTTAGCAGACTGCTTTAAGAGCCCATCCTTTCTGGAATGTATACTTGGTTTTGTTAACATTGAAATTATTGGCTTTCCTCATCTCTTTTTTTTTCCCCCTGAAATGCTGTATATGTTGGGTTGCTGGGATCACTTGACAGAAGAGAGGGGAACAAAGCAGGAGATGCTGTTGAAATGTTCTCTCACTTTGACCATGACTAACAGCTTCTATCTGACCTGCCTAAATTTTACTTGTGTTATCACACACTTGGTGGGCCCAGACTTCTGACAGAGCTTTTTAATCATAGCTGGTAAAATTCATTGAAAAAAAAAATTCAAACATTTTACAACTGTGAATATTGTGTGCTGTCTTCTCAAATCAGGCCATTTCATAGGTGAAATAGTAAAATCCATTAAGAGTTTGGGGTTGGGGTTTTTCCACATTTAGTCACACAGAAGAAAACATCTATGTTTAGTATTGGTAATCCTAATTCCTCATTTTTCTGCATTTACTCTCAGATGCTTTATCACTGGGTTGCTACCCAGAGCTGCAGGGAAAGTTATATCACAAAATTCTGAAGATTCCCTCTTATCTGTCTGAAGTTGAGATGCTGTTGACCATTGAAATATTTCTTGTTTCAAATGCCAGTGATATTCAAAGTCCAAGGACTACTAGTCAGACTCTTCAAATAATACTGAAAAGGTTTGTTGTCAGATTTTGATTGTATTTATTTATGTGATCATGTAAGTAATAGGTCTTGTTTTCTTTATCCTTCCCAAAGAATTCATCTCTTCATTTTGTTCCTTGGATAAGTGAGAAATTTTTTATCTCTTATTTCCATGTGTATGCTACTATATATCTGTTTATTTTCTTAAAGAGTAACTTCTGCTCTTGCAAAAAATGTAGGCATGTCACTTAGGTGCAGCCTTGTTCCAAAAGCAATTACATGCCAAAACTGAGTAAACTGTATGGATTCAAGCATGTACATGAATTCTTGCTATATCCAGTTCATTAAATGGTTTGCATTCCTTTACTGAATTTTCCAGCCCAGAAACATTTTTTCATTAAATGTGCTGTGAATATTGCAGAGGTACTTTGCACTGGTATTAAAGCTTACTACTTTTCATTACCATTAAATATGTTAAAAATATACTTTCTATAACTTTTTAATTCTTCAGAACAATAACATAATCTGTCTAGAAATTAGCATGATATTTATCAGTGAAAAATATAAGGCATTATTTTAATGGGTTTTGTAATTTTCCTGCCAGTATAAAGTGTTGGACAAGTGACGCTGGGCCTGTATGGTACCTAATTTTATATTTGTTAAAATTCCCTTACAGATCTGAAGATACAGTTCAGAATAACAGTGCCTATCACGGGGCAGTGGAGAGGCTGATCCAGGCAGCTCATTTATCTGATCCAAAGCTTTTTCTTAAGCATATGACAATGAATGTTAATATGGAAGAAGTTTACAACCTGGAGCATTCATCTGCTCTAAAATGGCTTCAGGAGAATATGAAATGGGCTGAGAAGGTCTGGCTGTTTCAGTAGTTACTAAATAGTTTCCACTGTGTTGGGACTGTGCCTTACTGATTTACAGCAAGGTTTCAAACTCAAGTTGTGGTTTTAAATACTGTATTGATGATAATGCAGATAGTAGCACAGAAAGAGCAATTTTTTTCCCTAACTTTATAAACTTATCACACTGGCTTATAAAGATCCTTCGCAATGGCATCACCAGATAATGAGGAAGCTGCAGCCTCAGAACCTACATTCTCCATTCTTACAAAGAATTAGCACTTAGGTTGTTTCTCCCAGCAGGTAGTCATGTCAGTGTAGTATAAGCATAGATAAAAGTGTAGGTACGTGCATTGGTTGAGTGCATCTACTGTTCTTGAGTGAGTAACTTGAGAGGTCACTGTCCCAACTGTTTGCACATTAGATCTCAATTTCTTTGCTTCAAAAGCCCAATAAAAAGCACTGAGAATAAAATAACTTCAAAATCACTTGAGACGTGCCTGACTTAGGATACCTTTCTTCACAGAACTGAGCCTACACATGTTGCTCACAGCTGAAGGTTTAGTTGATAATTTAATTAGATATTTATTTTATATAGATAATAGCTTGTGTATGGTTTCACATTTGTATATATGGATACTTCCACTGAAAAGGAAAAGTTGCTTTCTCCCTTGATTGTGTTCTTAGAGAGAGGTGCCATCTTTTAGGTTCTGCCAACTGCATGATGAGATGAAGACTTCTAGCAAGCTTGCTCTACCATTCCTGGTTCTTCAGGATTTCTGCTTTTTTTCCACCTGAAAATCCTGAATCACATTCAAAGACTTGCTTAAGTCACAGTCTACAGCCTGAGTAAGAAGAACCAAACATTTAATACCAGAAAACCTCTCATGGCAAAACAATACGGCCTCTGCCAAAGTTGAAACTTACTGAGCTTGCCACTTTTGTAGTGTTGTTAGTTTAGATCTTCAGCACCAACCTTCACAAACCTGCCAATAATACAGCTCTTTTGATCCTGCTCTCCATCCCTTTTAAAGCCTTTTGTTCTGAACACTTAAGCTCTTTCGGGTATAGAAGTTCATGAGTTTTTAGGCTGTTCCATTGTAAGTGAGATTAAGATGGTGGCATAGGACCTCAGTGCTTGAAAGATGTCTCTCCTTTGGGGTAGCATAAGTCTGTTCCCAGTTCCTGCAGCATTACTGCAGGTGTCCTTTGCAGCTCTAAATCATGAAAGCCATCGTGACCTAAGTATTGGATGGTTATTTGGAGGGTTTTGGTGCCAGGGGTTTTTCTCTTCGGGGGACGTTGCCACTCCAGTCTTGGGGTTTATGCCATTAATCTGATGTCATGAACCTGATTGTCAGTTGTTGGATTCCTGACCTCCTCAGAGCCAGGTCCTGACCTTTTTCAATACCACTTCTCATCCAGTCTGTTAGGAAGTTGTTACTGGAAGAGAGAGGATTGAATCTGATAACCACCAAGATCACTACTTTCCTCCTCTGCCACCTGTACAGAAAAATGCTAGCAGAGAGACTCTTGTCTTTTCACAGGGTATCATTCTTCTGTAGGGATCATCTGCCTGCCTTATAAAACATGGTAGATCCAGTACTAATGGTACCAGATTGCATTTCTGAAGGAGCCATTCACCTCAGTCTTAGAGTACAGACTTGTACAGTCTTAAAATACAGACCCAAACAAGCTTTAGGTTCTGCCCCTTCACATTCATGAAGGTGGCTCTGCCATTTGTAAGGGTATCCACCTGGTCAAATCCAACTGGATTCTGCTGATTTTGCTTCCCAGTAGCTGAAAGGCTGGGTAAGAAGTAATCAGGTTTCAGGTGAGGGATCTAAACTGATGCTCTTGCAGGCACTTCAGCATTAGTGAAAAGAGCAATTTTGGAAGGTTCCAACAAACAAAAACTAGTAGTAAGAAACAAAGTAATTTTTTGCTAATTACTTCTTGTAAGATTCTTTGTGGCTTAATCTCCCTTGGAATTAGACAAAGGCTATCTGACCCTCAGCTAAATCCCACATTTCTGTGAGTGGTACCCGATGTGGCTAATAGTGTGTTTGACAGACACAGAAGGACAAAATTCTCTTTGTAATCTGTATGGCTTCAAAACTTGGGATCTTCTAGAGACAGTGGATTTTTTTCCTCTATAAGCAACCTTGAATTTTCAGTTAGATCATCCCCAGAACAAAACTCCAAATGTTGTGTTGTTTTTCAGACAGAGGTTAATCAGTGACCTTCAAGCTTAACTTGGAACTGTGTAAAATGTTTGCAATGTTTTGGCTCCATCTCCTGAGTATCATCTTCAGCTGATAGGATGTAATCTCAGTCATGTTTTATATTAACAAGCAAAACAAGCTCCCCACATCATTGCTCAGTTGTTTTGTTACAACTGAGGCTTCTGGTGTTTGTGTCCATATAGTGTGTCTCCCTGTATCGCCATGATAAACCAGTAGGCAACTGAAACAACTTTGCTGTTAAGTCCCATATTTCACTTTTTTGTTCTGTCTGGGTCCACGTGAAATACAATGCAAATCTCGACATTTTGATGTGTATCAGAAGGCCAGAAAGGTTTCTTGAGTAACATTCTCGGTGTGTTGGTTAGAGAAATTCCATGTGCCACACAGGACAAAATTTCACTGTGGAATGGAAAAAGGCCTGGAAAGATGGAAAAAATATCCTGAAGAATAAATTTAAGTACAACAGAGGCAATGCAGTTTTGCAGAGCCAGCTACTCAGTAGACAATATCCATATTTTTGCTTTCTCCCAGTATAAGTTAAGCTGAAAGAACTTCTATGTTTGACATTAAACAACTTATTTGGTATAATGTTCCATATAGGAAATAAAATGTATGTTTACCTGTTTACAGAGAGAGAGAGACAGAAAAATGTGCAAATAAAAACTTCCCTGTGCTGTGCTCAGTAGCTTGGAGTAGACAACGCTGTGCTCCTTCAGTATGTTGTTAGATGCGTGAGAAATTCCCTCTGTGAAAATCTTTCTTCAGTTTTCACTGATTACACACTATACTCTTGGAAAGATTATTTTTGTTGGGTATGGACAGTTTCTTGTAACTAAAACAGAATAATGTGGTTTGGAAGACTTACCACAATTTTGTTTCAAAATATTGATAATTTTGAGAGTTTCAAAATGTGGGATGGAGGTGAAAAGCTGGAAGTAGGACCTTGATAGTTTTATGATGTTTTATAAAGAGGGATGGGAAAGGAAGGGGGAGCATTTTGGAGGAGTTGTTAAGTTGTTAATAAATGTTTTTTAATATTTATATAAAGCATTCCAAAAAGTTTGTATTGTCATTAAATTATTTAATTCTATTCAGATTCCTGTAATGAGCACTCTTAGATATGCAGCAAGATAGGCAAGCAGCAAAGTAGATGTGGAGAGTTTAATATCCTGTAACCACTACAAGAGTCTAGAGAATGAGGAGGTTCAGAGAGTGTGAAATCAGTCAGACTGTGCAGTTCTTCACCACACCAGAGCACACAATGTAGCAAAGGCTCATGAATAAATTGGGCTGAAACTCCCAGCTGTGGAGATGGCCAGCTTCCAGCTTTAACTGCAAGTGGAGGCTACAGCCAGGGTTACAGGCTGTGCTCAGTTCACTGAAGAATTCAAATGGATGTTAGTGAGAGTTTCACTTGAGGAGAAATAGTAAAATTAAATGTCTCTGCTATAGTAGTAGAAGTTTAAGCAAAGTCTCAGTGTCATGCTCCTCAGCTTAGTAAACTTCAGACACAGTAAAAGCAATTATTCACATTTCTTGTCCTTTCACATTCTCCAGATGTGTCTTGCATCTTTGTGGTTTTCCTGGAGAGAGTTTTTTTGCAAATTCAGCTCTATATTTTTCAGTCTTCACTCCTGCATAACTTTTTTTTTTTAATTACCAGAATGATGTGTAGTATCAGAATGATACTTACATGATTGTCTCAGAGTTCTGGACCATTGTATGTGATAGGATTGGAGAAATTTATTTCTTTGACCTTCCACGGACCAAGGACCAAAACAGAAACAAACGAGTAAAGAGAAAACAGTTCAAACTGCCACTTGTAGCAATTTAGAATTAAGAAGCAAGAATGTTTAAAATTCTCTGTTAGGGCTCAAGATGTCAAAATACAAACTTTTTCAAATGATAATTTTATCTGGTATAAAACAAGCTTTCCATTTGGAAATCTGCAGCTCTTGCTGAGCTAGTGGGATGTGTCCTGGATATGGATAGAGAATATCGTGACCAGATAAAGCCACAGTAGTACTCCTGTCAGCACAATAAATGTTGAGACCTAGCTAAAAAGCAGGAATTAATTCCTAAACTGGGGCAGGATATAGGGGTGCTCTGTTTGAAAATGTGTACCCTAAGCAGTGGAGCTGGTATCTGGCACTGGCACTTGCTGATGACCTCTCCCAATTTATTTTATTCCTCAACGAGTTAAAATAAATTCCAGGTGAAACAAACAGCACGCTTTTCTGTTGCATCAATTAAATTTATTTTTTCATTTGCATAATTGTCCAGCCAATTTGCTTGCATAACTGATTGGCTTCTGTTGGGAAGTGAAAAACACACTGCATGCTATGGAAATTATGAAAATCCTCCAAGGGCTGTAAGACTGTTAACTTGATTTAAAGCTTCACTGAACTACAGATAGTTCCTAAACCTTGACAGTTCTCTTTTTAACCTTTTCTGGCTGGAAATGCAATATATTGCATGCAAATAACACCAGTCCCTAACAGTTAATCTCCCTTTTTTCTCGAACACTGGCTGCAATAGACATTTTTGCTCCGAGGTTCCATGTCCCTGTATCAGCTGCATTTTAACACCAACTACTTTGGAAGAAAAATAGATGTGTAAATGTATGTGTACATCGAGCGTTACTATCATAAGACAGTCTTAAGCTGTGCCAGGGGAGGTTTAGATTGAACAGTAGGAGGAGTTTCTTCACAGAAAGGGTGATTAGACCCTGGAGATGTTTAAGGAAAGACTGGACGTGGACTTAGTGCCATGGTCTAGTGGCTGGGTGATGTTCGGTCACAGGTTGGACTCAATGATCTCAGAGGTCTTGTCCAGCCTAACTGATTCTGTCTAACTCCAGGAAAGCAGCTCTTGCCTTCCCCTCGGGACTGCAGAGCTCACGCCGGGTTCTTCGCCTGCTTGGGGGTTTTTTCCTGCAGAACAAAAGGCGACGTGAAGCGCACGCAAGCATTTGGCTAAATTGCTGCCATCCGCTCAGCAAAATGGCAGGTATTCCTTGTGTCGGGGTTTTCCCCTTCGGTGTCCGTGAGGAACCGCCGCAGGCGTATCCGGACTGACGGGCGCAGCAGCCCCTCGAGCGGGAAGCGGTCGCTTCCCTCAGGCGCCCCTGAGGGGCGGGGCCTACGGGGGCGGAGCCCGAGCGGGGGAGCCCCGCCCGCCCCGAGCGGCCGCTCAGCGGAGGCGCTGANGGAGGACGGTGCGAGGCCGAGCCCGGGCGGTGTGGGGGGGGGTCTGCTTTGAAACCGGGCCGGGCCGCGTCGCTCGGTGACCGCCGGTGCGTAGGGGCCGGCGGCTGCCCGTGCGCTGGCACGCGCGTGGCGGTACGTGCGCGCGGGCACGCGCGGTCTCGGCCGAGCTCGGTTCGGCTAGGTTCGGCTCTGCCCGGCCCAGCCCGGCCCGGCATCGGCGGCTCCTTATCCCACGCCTTGTTCCTGAGGGTGCTAAAGGCCCGTGAGCCGGATCGCGGTCAGCTCTGCCGCCCTCTGGGAAGACCTTGCCCTTAGTGGATCTTAAAGCGAATTCTAACAGGGCTCTCTTTTCGGTCGTTAGAATTATTAGTGGTCGGACCACTACAGCTGATTTCCTTTCTAGCAGTGAATGAGTCACGTTCACCCGAGCTTATTTTCTGAGCGCTGTCATCTTGATGATTTTCACGCTGTTTTCTCCGTGCTGCCTCAAGTGTAGGTAAACACCTGAAAGAGACAACAGCGAGCTGAGCGGGGGGCTGGCAGCAATGTGCGACGTCGTGGTGCCAAAGGCTTCTGCGACATAATTCATATTTCATTATGTTTCAGCGAGTTTGTCTTTGAGGTAGGGTGCAGGTGAAACTTAGTCAAACCCAGGAGGTTTTATTTTTCAGCTAAGCCGTGTACCAATTTCCAAGCAGTTAATAGAGCATTTAAAGCAAGAAACAATGATGCTTTTGTCTGGTTATATAAAGCATCACCGCAGATTAAGTGAGATTGTTGAGTTTTGTCCATCCTCTACCCAAATGCCTGAAGCTAAAATTATGGTGAGGGAAAACTGTTTTATGACCAGAGAGCTTGTTAATGTATTTAACTTAATTTATGATTAGGACTGTTGTTACGGACAGTGAAAATGACATGGTTGCTGTTTTGCCCAGCTGTCTGAAAATCAGAAGACAAAAATTATCAAATGTTTTGGGGATATTTTAGCTCAGTCTATTTTTTTCTGCCTCTTGCAAAAATTTAGGTTCTTGGTTAAGTATATTTGTATTAGTAATATGCACTTCTGAAACTTCAAGTATTTCGCAAAGTAGGCATAGGAAGTGCCATGCTGTATTGGAACACAGATGATGTTTGATGGCTGTTCATCTCGGGTTCTTTGAAACAGCACATGTAACAGGCATGGTATTTTGGTGAGTGCAAAGTGTATTTTAAAAAAAAATGATTGAAAACATTTCCAATAGGGAGTTTACCTCATAATCCCTAATAATTAGGTGTATATTTGCACTCTGACTTGCCAAGTGGTTTGTCTCCTGTTGGCAATCTCTAGCCTACAGTTGCCTAGTGCAGAAGTTACTGGTAAGAATTGCTAATTTGTTTTTATGAATGTCAGCAAACCTTTGATTAAGATTCCCAGGCATTGTTGTATGACAGCAGTTTTCTCTCTGGTTTTGTATTACCCTCCCGTGAAGTAGTTGGCACACGTGTTTTAAAGTATTAATATTTGTCTGAGTGTAGGACTTAGTAAAAGTTTATATGGAATTCCATGTGTTAGTGCTTAAAGAAAGCTTCTGTTTGTTTGCTTTTTAAATTCTTAGGAGTTCTTTTTCCTTGACTGGAGTACGTTTAAATATTCATTCTCAAATCAAGATACTGTAACAACTCTTACTATTGGCAAGACTCACTGTTAGTAGAGGAAGCTGAAAGCATTACACAAAGCTTTAGGTTTTATGTGTGGTTGCTCAATTTTATATTATTATTATGACTTTAAAAGTTATCACCCAAGGTTTTGAAAATGCACTGGTAACAGGGGAAAATATCCATGACCATTTCTAAAAGGGAATTTTTTTTTCCTTTTTTTTTTTTAAGTGAGTTAGTGGATGGCTGAAATTTGGCTCAACCGTTAAGTAGCTGAAATGTTTTGCTGCTTGAGAACCGTGAGAAGGTATGGCATGTTACTGACCTAATTTACCTTTAGCATATGTTTCAGTGTTTGCTTATGACTTGCATATTTGTGAAACTGGTTTGGTATTTTTGTTTCATGCTTATTTCTTTGACATTCTCATCTTTACAGCTTGAAGCTTTCAGCAGAACATCCACAGTTGAAAATCCTTCAAAGCCATACGTCTGTCCTCAAGTGAGACATTAAAAAGTCTCTCAACAAAACAAGGGTTTTAAAATGTCTTAATTATAAGAAATATGAATATGATATCCAACATATTACTGCATTATTGAGTTATTAAAGCTTAGTGCTTCAAAATGTGTGAATGCGTCTGTAACTATGAACTTAATTTAACGGAGCTTTTCAGTGCCAAAGCTATACACCAAAAGGTTGAACTTTGGAGAGATGTGAAGAAAAAGGAAGTTGAAGGGAATTATTTAACCAGTAAATTAAATCAGTCTTGAAGTATGATTGCATAATGTGTTCTAGTAGAGATTGTGTTTCATGTCTTTCATGAAGTGGAGACGCTGTCCTCAAAGTGGTTGTGACCTTGATTTTAATATGAAGTCTTTCTCTGCTCTTCAGATCTAAATGAAGAACAATCTTTGCTCCTTGTGAGTGAAGCCATAAACATCTTTCTTGTGTTTTCTCCCTCTAAATCCATTTTAGTTCACTTACTTTGTCACTTCATTTGAAAGATGCCTCAGAGTTCTGTCTTTCACCTTCAGTGAATGAATTCTTCCTTCTGTCACGCAGACTAATTTTGGCCTTTGAGCATTTCTCTTTTAAGCAAGTTCAAAATAGACTTTTGGCTAGAATCCTGAGCCTTCCTTCTAGCATGACAGTGTTGTTTAGATACAAAACAAGGGAACTAAAGTTAGCTGTACTTGGCCATTTTTCATCTAGAATAACAGATGGAACTTTGATTAATGGTTTCCAGCTATGTTGAACTTCTTTTCTGAATTACTGGAAACATCATGCAATGTAGCTTGAGAGTGGATGTGGGAAATGGTGTACAAATAAGGGGAGCAGAGAGCTGAGCTCCTCTTCCTCCGAGCAGCTTGGTCTAGGAGGATGTGAATTTGATGCATGTCAATCAATTGCAATCAGAAGGGTAACTGGTTAGTTTACTTTTTTCCTTTGCTGGAAATATTTTTTTCTTTGTACTGTTTTGTGTCCACTTGCTACCCAAAAAAAGAGAAAAATTTGCTATTTTTTTTTTCCTCAGCAAGACAATTATTTTGGTACTTCCAGATCAAAACTGGTAAAGCATATGACCAAGTGGACTTTTATCCAGAATGCTTTGCTTCCTGTCTTGCCTAGTCTAGTAGAGGTGTTTTTCCTGTATCACTGGGCAACTGTGGCATAATTCTGTTATTAAGAGCTTTCACTCTCCCTAATAACATTATATTGCTGTGGTACTTCACCATCTCCCTAATAACATTATATTGCTGTGGTACTTCACCATCTCCCTAATAACATTATATTGCTGTGGTACTTCACCATCTCCTGCTGTTTTGAGTAGGATCATGGGCTGTAGTGATGACTAGTCTTAGTCTTAGAGTCTCTGAGATGCAGCCAACTTTAGCTTTTTTAATTTTTTTTTTTTTTAATCTTACATTTTATCTACATGCATGAAAATTGTTTTTAAGTCTGAACGGATTTGGAATTCCATCAGCCTTCTTACATCATGAGGTTTTTGTCCCACTTTTCTACAATAACTTCTATTTTCAGCAAGCTGACTTTTAAGATTTGCTAATTAAATATTTGCCCACATCTTAGGCACAAAAAATTAGTCTTCACTGCTTTCATGTTTCTAATTGAAGAGCTGGGAAGGTTGACAGAAAAAAGGTAAAGTAAGGGTCACTGTTTCTGCTTGACAACTCAAATATTATCATTTATTATTTGCCAAAATAAAACATTCTGCTTATTGTCTGAGCACAAATTTGTGGATTTTTTTTTTTTTAATTAATTATAGCAGTTGGGAAAGTCTCATGTTTCTGTGTCCAGGATGATTATTTGGTCTAGGATGCTGGACAAATAGCTCTCTGTAAAGCAGTCCTGCTAACTATTTATTAATAAAGTTATTAGTTTTATGTGAGTTGGAAGCAGCTTTGTCTCTAATCTGCCATATATTCTCCTATTTGGGGGTTGCAGTTTGAATGATACTGTGAGGAGTGAAAATGCATTGTACTGCTTAGCAGAGTCCCTGCCCTTCTGGTTTGCAAACTAAAATGAATGTTAATCACCAAAATTGGCCTGTTGAATTTGTTAGCTTGTGAAGTCACCTGAAAGAGAAACCTATAGTTGTATATCTCCCAGTTCACATTTTCTTGCTGCTTTTATGTATATTCTCTTGCTTCTTAGTTTGCTAAACCTGAGTATTACCTGTGAGCTATGGCAGGATATTTTGGTGGTTTTTAATGCAGAACTTGGGTTTTTTTTCCATTTCAGTCTTCTATTACACAAGTGTGCTCGTTACAGAACTGTTGTTTAATTTCTACATAATTGCAGGCATTCGATAATTTGAACTTTCTGAACTTCAACTTAACTTTTCTTTCTGATCTTAGGTAAAACAATCTTTTTCTCCTACCATTAAATTTCTTTTTGTCCTGGTATCTTGTAATTCAGTGAAGATGAAAGAGCAAAAAGTATTGTCTTTTTAATTGATGTTTTCTGTAAAAGAATATGTTCAGGAAAGTAGATTTTTTTTTTAATGGGCACAAGTATGGAGCTCAGAAACTAATGCAGAACATTTTTTCACTGAATTGTGATTATTATTTCTGGGTAAAATTTAATATTCTTTTGGCACTACGTGAAAAATACTGGGTTTGGCTTTTAACTTGGGGGTTCAGAGGTATATAAGGGTTAGCTTTTAAGAGCAGCTTCAGCAATGTCTACAAAAAATACCACTAAAGCCAGTATTTGCAATTTGAACTACTTGACGGGGACCTTTTATTTGAGGCATATTTAAGAAAGTAGAGAGAAGTTTCTGTACTTACTTACATGTCTTATTCAACCATTATCATCCACCATTCCTCATACCTGTTGGATTGGCACTGTCAAAACACAGCTTTGTTAATCCCAAGGGGAAAGATCCAGAATTCAGATTCCTAATTTAAATTCTCGAGTTTTGAATTATTATACTTGTAACTATGAATGTTTACTCCATTCTATCACATTTTATTGTAATTATATCAGCTTGTCACTTGATTGGTAGCATCATACATAAACATTTTACTACTTTGTTAGGTTATGTCTGGACAAGATACTGCTGCAGTGTGTTCTTCAGTCAAGAACTTTGTCAGGCGCTGATGCCATCAATGCTCTCAGACCTTTCTATTTTGCGGTACATCCAGATTTCTTTGGCCAGCATCCCAAAGAGAGGGTAAAAATACTTTAGTATGCTTTCTTTGTAGCTTTAGTATGCTTTCTTTGTAAATATTTCATATATCAAGGATGGAAATTTTCCAGTTTTCCTGCTGTCAGAGAGACAAAAGTAATGGTAGGATTATTTGTGGTTGGTACCAGAGAACAAAAAGATGCCCTTCCTTAATTTTTAACAAGGATAGGTCCCTTAATTGTTAATCATATTTTCTAATTGTTATAAAGAAAATACTGAATCCTTCCAGGCTAATTTATAATACTTTCTACTTTATCCCTTTGAAATGCTGTGCATTATATATAAATCAATCAACTAATGTCTTTAAGCTTGAAAGCCAGTGGGTTTTGGAATGTACACAAATGTACAAGTATGTACACCATACAGATTTATTCATGCAAGGTAATTATAAATGCTGAGAATATGAACCATATTACTACTTGTTAAAAACAGCTGACATTTTGTGAAATCTAATTCTGCATGTAAGATTAAAAAGGTTTAGATGAAAAATGGCCAAATTCATCATCTGTAATTTTTGTTAGCTTGTTTTTGTTTTAAAACAGGAAGTAAATGAAAATTCTCTGAAGAGGCTAAATGGCTACTTGGAGAACCTACAGAAACCAGGATTTCGTTCCTTTAAGCCAACTCAGCTTACTTTTTATGTAAGAGAAAGAGAACCAAACTCTTCTAATGTTCAGGAATCCTTCAATGCTTCAGGTGCTTTTATATCGTGTAGAATGTATCTTCCTGTATTTCAATTCCTTTAGACCATTGCTTAGCCTTGTGCAGTCATAACGACTTTTCAACTGAATAAAATCCTGTCAAACCATGAAAATCTGTATTAGATCAGGCAGGTGGGACCATCCCAAGTAATTAAACATCTTAAGCTTTAAAAAGCCTTGAAAGAATGAGACATTACAGCCCTGAGGTCAAGTTACAGTATAAGGAAGTAAAAAAGGTGGATGTAAATGATAATATTTCTGCTTTTAGTGCCATAGCCATGTTTAACTGGAGCAACAGTTGGGTCCTTGTCCTCACTGCAGTTCATGTGTAGTACACAATGTCAGGGCACTTGTAGAATCAGTAGGAACTTAGTCTCTAAGCAAAAGCTGTATGATATCTGAAGTTTCGATTTACTTCATTGTCTCTTACCTTTGAGACTACAAAAAATATTGCCAAATTTGGAATGTTGCTTTTGATTAACTTTACATATTTGTCTCCAGTACCAATATGCCGTACCTAACCAGAAGAGTTTTACATTCTGTATCCTGACAGTCCAAACACTTGAGCAAATTGTGAGGGACCCTCATGCTAGAAAATAAATTCATGCTGTTTTTCAAGAAAATGGTAGTGTTATGTCTGGTCTCCTTAACATAACATTTTAACTGGAAGCTGTCTTTTGCTCTTGAGTCAAAAGCTTACTTTCTAATTAGGGAAATTAGGCCCGGTAGCTAAGTGATGGGACACAGTTAAACTGCATGTGAATTTTGCAGTGAGTATTGAAATAACAGTATTATCATAATTTCCAACTATCTATGTCTTGTTTAGCTTCTTGTGTAAGAGGAAATAAATGGAAGTGCATTTTAAATAATTTTAATTAAATAATACTTGTTTTTTTCAGGGTTTCGAGCAGTCAGTTTTACGTTACATACTAGGGATCTCCTGAGCACAGTATTAGATATTCTCAACTCCTGCAGTTTATCTACAGAGCATGTTCAGAATTTGAATGTGAACTCTCAGCCCTACAAGGAAGCAAAAAGCACAGTGAACAGACCTATCAAATGGGATAAGACTTATTATTCATTTACTGGATTCAAGGATCCTGAGGAGGAACTAGAGCAAGCCCAGAGAGTGGAAACAACTTTACTGTATGTAATGCTTTCATTGAACTGAAATTTTGAAACCTAAGTTAGGCTTATTCTAATGCTGTTTTTTAAAGGTAGGCAATAAACATTCTGAACAACACAAAACTTCATTGTCCAACATATAATTTTGCCATGCTTGTTACAATTAGAGTTCAGATGAGCCCTTGGAATAACCACAGTGCCAGCAAAGCTGAAGCATTCTTGTTTCTTTGCCCAGCAGTCATGTTTGATCAATCTAGTTTTCGTTGATCTAGTTTTTCAGGTTTGTGGAATATTGGTGGCAATTCAAAAGGAGACAGGGGCTGCACTTGCTCCAAGTAGCTCCTTACCTCTTACAGCATTTCTGTAACACAAACCTATATGGCTTTTAACTTTATTGTTCCTATTTCATTATCACATTCTGTTGAGGGTGGGAGATAATACATGAAAACTAAGGTTAAAAGGTTTTAATATGCATGGTATCTTAGTGTTGTGCTTCTCATTTGTTGTTCAGCAGGAAAACCTTAATATTTAAGTCAATGTAGTTATAAATGCTGAATTTGCAATACATGTAGCATGTTTTGTAGTAAAGTTGGTGGTTTAAAAAAATTTGTATGTACTCATTTTGGAACACAGGCATTTTGGGGGCATGAAAAACTTTTGGTAACAGTGAGATTTAGGTGCCATTTGAAATGAATGCGGATCTGTGCTGGAAGGATCTTCAGAGCAAAGTATGCCCCTTGTCCTGCGTACCACCTCACAAATAAAACTACTGTAATATACACAATTATAGAACACTTAACTTGGATTTAACATGCTAGAGAATATTTTTACTTATTTTTACACATTTACAAGGAATGCCACGGATGGTTACGTATTAACAGTCTCGTTTTAATACATAGACAGCTGGCATCAGGCCTCCCTTTTTACTTGAGTTTGAATTTTTTGCTTCAAATACAAATGAGAATGCAAGTATTTGTTTGCAAAAGTTAGAGTATGAAAATTAGTTTATACTATGAACAAAAGCTAAATCTCTTAAATAATAACCTTTTCTTAGAAACAGAGTTACCTACAGAAATTTTAGATGTACTCAAAAGAGTCATGTTTGTCTGTGATTATTGGCAAAAAAACTATAAAGCTTTGACCTGTTTAATCTATGTTCGTGTCAGCTCTGTAAAAGTTACCTAACTTAGCCCTGTAGTACCACCTCCCATATTTGATAGTCTACTATGTTCACTTTGTTTGGGGTTTTTTGGTTAGGTTTTGGTGGGTTTGGGTTTGTTTGGGTTTTTTTTAAAGGCCCATGTGTGGAAACTCCTTAAATTAAATTAGAGAGTTCTGAAGATCTCCCCTGAAGTCACACTGATCTGTTGTTTTATGCCTTTTTACAGACACACCCAAGTCATACAGTTTTAACACTGTCAGTGTTTTTTGGTTGTTTGATTTCTTAGTCCCCTTCAAAGACATTAAGTGCCAGGGTTTCCTCTGTAGATATCTTAAGGTGAAGCATTTAGCAATTCCATCTTCTATCCTCTATTTTTAAAAAATCCCTTTACCTGATAATTTGACTTGAAACACTTAGATTAGCAGTAAGAATTGAGTTACCTGTACTGCTTATGTGATAGATCATACAGCAGCATGCTTCTACTGCTGAGTATTTTTCCTCCTCTTTCAGGTCCTGGCTAGATGATAATGAAGCAAGTGCAGTAAAAAAGCTGAAAAAGAGTTTGCCACTTAGAAAAGAATTAGAACGTTTAAAAATTGAACTTTCTCATGAACTCCAGCTCTCAGATATCAGGTAATTAATTAGATCAGTTGAACTTGGATTAAGACAGTCAAAGCAAGGAAGTGTTGTCTAATAGTATGCTATGAACTTTTTAAAGCTTATTTGAGCAAAACAGCTATATTTCATATATGAAGAAATGTTACTGCACTGAGTATTTTTCTAGAAGTATTCTGCTGGGACAAAAGTTTCCTGTTACAATCTGCTCTGAGAGACCTCCTATTTGTAACTGAAAACATAGGCTCCAGTTGAGGCAAACACAGAAATAGAACTGGTGGGTATGTGTTAGTTTAGATGTTTTGCTGGTTAAAATTGCATTTCCTGAATTCGAGTTAATATCTACAAAGTAATTAGACCAGCAGTGAAGTGCAGCTTTGCACATGGTACATAATGACATCCTGTGAATGCTTAATAAAAATGTTCTTTCTTCTAGTGTTCAGTTTCTCACTGTCCAGAGGAGATTTGTTTGCTTGAAAGATCTGAGTGCAGTTGGAGATTTTGATTCTTCAGAATATTTTCCAGAAAATAATTTGCGATCCTTTTTTAGTTTTTTGCCTTTGAGTGAAGATGTTGTGAAGTGAGATACTCAGGGTGGGGAAAGTGGCAGTGAAGGTATTCACAAATGGAAAAATAAACTTTGGGGGATTATTTCAAGGGCTAGACTGTTAGGTTCTAATTTTTAACCAGGAAAGAGAGTTGGAGTTTCTAAAATCATGCTTTTGTCCTTTCACCCTGCAAAAGACCCTGGTTTCCTTTAAGCTGAAGCCAGGTTTTTTGAACACAATTTCTAATGCTCTGTAACTGTGCTGTGGTGAGGGTTTTTAACATTCTGAAACAGTCTTCAGTATTAAACGCGTAGGTTTGATTTTATTCATGGCTTATATTAATTTTCTTAAATAGTTTGTACTTCTAAAATACATTAAAATTATTGTGTTCCATGAAGAGTTATTTATCTTCCATGAGTTACGTTGTTATAATTCAGAAAAGAATGTGAGTTTTGGAAATCTGACAAGCCAGTATCTTAATAGGGCGCTATTAGTTGAGATTCTGGAGCCTCGTGCTAGTGTTCACAGAGATCTGAAAAATAGTGGGTCACTGGCTTTATTCCATGTATAAGTTTAGGACAGATGAAGAAATGGCCACCTTGTTCTGCTCCTGTCTGGTGCTGCTGAAAGCAAAGTGATATTGCTAGGTAACAGCAAATAATTATTTTAATTACTTGTATTTGATTAAATTGCCTCACAAGTGCTGTGGCATAGTGCTATTCTCTGCATCCCAAAGAGTGAGCTTTTGACAGTTAGGTTTCCCTAGATGAGATGATGTGGGTTGACCCCAGCCAGCAGCTGAGTACCCACACAACCACTTGCTCATACACCCCCAGTGGAATGGGAGGAAGAGAATAGGAAGAGCACAAGCAAGAAAATGTGTGGATTAATGTAGAAGTTTAATAGCTGAAGTGAAGCAAAACTGTGAGTTCAAGCAAAGCAAACAGAGAAATTAATTCTGTTCCCTGTTGATGGGCAGGACACTTCTGGGCAGTTGGGCCTCAGCATGCGTAATGCTTGCTTGGGGAGACAAACACCATAACCATGAGGGCCCCCCTTCTTTCTTTCCTTCAACATTTATTGTTGAACATGACATATGGTCTGGAATATCCCTTTGGTTAGTAGGAGTCACCCAGCCTGGCTGTGTCCCCTCCCAGTATCTTGTCCACCCCAGCCTACTTGCTGATGGTGGGGGGCAGAGTGGGAAGAAAAAGTGAAGACCTGGACACTGTGCCAGCACTGCACAATAGCCAAAATATTTGTGTTATGATCACTGTTAATGAAATATAAAATATGGGTGCTATGAAGAAAATTAACTCAATTCCAGACATAACAATACAATAAAGGAATGGGAATTTTCCAATTTGAGACAGTTTTATAGCAAATAAAAGTCTGTAAAAAGGTGTATTTTTCCAATACACTGGGACAACTTCACAATTTAGATGCTTTTTGAAATTTGCTTAGTAGTCAGTCTGATCGGTCTGTGATGGAAAAGATGTCAACACTATGTGTATTAAAGCCAGCAAGGTAACACCTGGCTCCTGTATGGTTTAACAAAAATTACTCCACTGTAAAATATGAATAATACACAGCAACTTTCCATTGGAATCCTAGTGATGTTTTGGGCTAGGAAAGAAAAGAAGGCAGTGTCCTTACATACTGTGTTTGCTCCTCTGGACAAACATTACACAGTGTCCAAACAAACTGCGTGCTCCATGACCAAACCAAATACTGGGTTGTCCGGTGCCATTCTCTTACTAACTCCCTTATTACTGAGGGGAAGAGTTACAAGTTCTGTCTGCCTGGTTTCATATTTATTTTGCCCAGTGTTGGTTTTCTTTGTTTGTTTTTTGGGACTCCCTTTAAGAAACACTGGAATTTTATTTAGGCTTTTTGTTGTTTCAAATAGCATATGACATGGACAGCTTTTGAGTAGCCTTTGCTTTTATTACTGTTGAGGTGCTATTTTGCTTGTGTTATAAGGCTTTGAGCTGCATCTCAACTTCTGTGATTTTTTTTTTTTTTAATAATATTGAGGATTAAATGCTTTCAATTTCATTTTTATTTAGGTGGCAGAGAAGCTGGGGCATTGCTCACCGCTGTAGCCAGCTACACAGTCTGGGTCGCTTGGTCCAACAGCGACCTGAAATATTAGAGAATGTTAAAGGTATTTCTGTTGCTTGTTTCATATATCCTAATATAGTATTGATTCAGAAATGAGCATGGGTCTTCTGTGAAAAGGGAGCTCTAGTTCTTCTTACAAATTCTTTGTAAAACAAACTTGTCAGGCATACTGAAAAGCTGGTGAGAACTTACATTTAAAGCTACTGGGTATTTTTTAAAGTGACCTTTCCTTAGAGTTTATTCCCTGCACTCAGCTTCTAGTTTACTTCTTAATAAATGCAAGTGGAGTCTGTTGAAGGCACATTAGACTTAATATTAGCAATGAAAGTAAAACATCTGAACTGCACCTCAAAGGGTGGAGGTAGCAAAAGATTGTTGCCCATGGTAGATTCAAGACAAAAATGTGAGTAGGTCTCCAACCCTAGCAAGGATTTACTAGAATACCTTTAAAATGTTACTGCTTTCTTTTCTCATGTGTGTTCCATAAAATAACTACATTAAAGTCAGTATTTTCTCAGGAAAAACCAAAATACTTTGTAAACCTGACCTACCATTCTTCTCATACAGCTGTTTGACCTGTGGCAGTAGCTGTTTCCTCTAATTGTAATTCCACATTTTATGCCTGTCTGCAGATACTCAGTTTTGAGTGGCTTTCATTTGAGGGTTCACCTAATCCTTTGCCAAAAGATGGAGTGGGAAGGATAATAAGTAGTATTTCTAAATTGTATCAGATTTCAAATTAGTTTCTTCTCCTGAGCATGCTAAAGATTGAAAGTGTTAAGAGAAGTCTGTCTTGTGAACCTGTTGTAGTCTCCATCTTTGAAGATATTTAATAATGCACTGGATAAATACCTGTCAGTAATTATACAAGTAGATTGATGTTGCCTTAGGGTACAAGGATGGACTAGATGCCTTGAAGTCAGTGTTCCTCTTTCTTTGGGATTTTGGAAAACTGATTTCTGAGAGCAAGAACTTCTGCTTAAGCCTTGTCTTTTAGATTAATACATCACACTGAAGACATTTGTGGAAGCTTATTTTGATAAATAGTTGCCTGTGCTATTACCCTAAAGAATTCCTGAGGATATTTGTACTCAAAAAACATAGTCACACTCAAAACTGATTTATCCCCCTAGAAATCCACCTAGAATTAGCCTTTTCTGTTGCCTCTATTTTAAAAAAGAATGAAAACATAATGTGCAAGTGTTTCTTACAGCTTGCATGTTGCTGAGAGTTCTTAAATAGAGTTGAATGGCCTTATTAATAGTTATTTGAAAAAGTATGTTCCCTACTTTATACAGGATTTGTACAGATTCTTTGAATATCTTCTCTGATGAGATTTTCTCATATTTTAAAAGCAGTTGTAAGAAAAAAGTCCAAGTAAATAAAAATCTATCAAGTTCAAACAGAAAGAAGGCAAATTCTGGGTCAGGTTTGTATGAAAAAAATTCTTAAACTAGACTTTTCAAGAACCTTTCAAAATTTTGAGAATAACAGAAGCACCTGCTGACATGCATTTGTGCTGCAGAAATACATTGCTTGTGACATGTTAGCAGCCTGGTTAAGTCTTGAGTAATTGTAGGAATGATTGCAGTAGCCCAAATTAGTAAAGAGCTTTGTTCAATCTCTAGGACGCACGGTGGTATTTACAGACCGCTCGGGTATGAGTGCAGCAGGTCACATAATGCTGGGGACCATGGATGTTCACCATCACTGGACCAAAGTAAGAAGATTTCATACAAAAGAAAACGCCCCTTGTTGTGACATCCTTTTTTAAACTGTAAACAAAAATATTAATAGATGCAGATAACCGACGAGTGATTTAAAGCAAACACTTAGCTAATGTGTTTAGCATAATGGTGTACACTGCATTTGAAATTTAATCCTGTGTGTGCTGATACTAACAACAGTCTTTGCTAGATCTTTGTTTTCATTAGTAAGTCAGTACTACTTCTGATTAGAGATAAAGAAAACTAATTTGTTATGCACTGTTCCAGTCTGTGCAGTGAGTCCTGGCAGAATACTTTGTGATCCATAAAGAGCTCATTCCCATGAAGAGCCAATGGATTTTATTCCGATCTTTTGTAAATATGAGATTTAAAGGGAGTCGTGAACTGATGATTTCAGTCAATGACTACTAACCAACCCTGTCACTCCATTTTGTTCTTTTAGGCAGCTAATGTGGATGTTGCAGAACTTTATCTTCAGTGACTATGTCAATTCTGCTGCTGCTTGTGTAAAGTTCAGAGTTGATAAGCTTTCTGACATCCTAAATGGTAGCGTTGTATGCAAAGGATCAAAAACTAAATATGTAAAAATATCAACGTGTCACATGAGGAATTTTTCTTTAATCTTGGTTACTGAAACATTGCTGATAATTCTATCGAAAAATATTTCTTCGTAAAGGGGATTATTGGTGGAATTTCATAGCTGGGAATGTCACCCTGCTAGAATATCGGAATATTCTATTTCTGTATTCCAGTCAGTGAATAATACGAAAAGCTAACACTCAGTCTTCTTTTTTTGGTGGTGCTTTGAATTTTTGCCTATATATGTTTCACTGAGGGGGGAAAACAAACCATGGCTTGTTAGTGTGAACAATTTACTAAGAACTTAAACTGAGAAACTAGAATTTAATAGAAAACTTTCTGAGATTTGAGAGTGTTGATAGTCATTGCAATAAAAGTGTTCTGATTATACTAAAATAAACATTGACTTCCTTGAAAAGATAAATGCTTCATTTTTCTAACCTTTGCTGAGGGTTTTTCCAAAGGCATCATAAAACCACACAAAATGCCATGCAGATGGAACAATGTGCATATTTAGTTGTAGTGATGGTATTTGCTTGGGAAGACAAAAGAGTGGTATATATTTGAACCTGAAATCAAAGGCTTTTTATTTTGAAATGCAGTGAAGATCATGTGAAATGTTACACAGAAAGTCAGGGAAAATCTTGATGAGGTTGGTGAGTCAGTTTCTAGAGAGCATATTTGTCCAATTCTACCTCATTTTAGAAAGCAGTCCTAAGTGCTGTTACTTTTTGTTACTAATTACTAGAAGAAGGAAGCAGTAGAATACTGTCCAAGTCAGTTTGTAGAATGCTTGGTCAGAGCTACAATATTTAAAGGATTTTTGCTGGTTTTCTCTGTAAAAATGCAAATGCTGAACCAAATTTTATTGTGCCAAAAGCTGTTCTGACTTTACTATCTATCTATTCTACTGTTCTCCTGGGTTTCTAAAGAGATAATTCTGAAATCACTTGTTGCAGCAGCAGCTTTTTTTTTGTATGAAAAACTACTTTAAAATAATATCAACAGGGTAGATGGTAGGTAGTGACTACTTAATGAGGAATAGCTCTACCACTATAACTGTGGTGATAAATGTTTTATATAGGCATCAGATTATATATAATTTTTCTCATCTGAAACTATTAATTTCTGAATATATAGAGGACATCCATCCATGGTTTTATGTCCTTTTGGTACCTTTATATTATAAATACAGAAAATACTTAAAAGCTTGTTTGATTATATCTTGTCCCAAAACATATATACTTGATATTTCTCACCTATGGTATTCTTTGATTTTTATCTTTTCCCCTTGGGTTCCATGTTTGCATTGTTAAATGTGTCTTTTATGGTTTCTTTTATGGTTTCTTGTAATTTATTAAAATTAACTTTTAAGCTCTGTAACATAGAAAATGTTTGTTCGTGTGTATACACAGATTTTTGAGAGACTGCCAAATTATTATATGCTTCAAAAAAGGCTGCTGCTCTTGGAAGATCGTATAAGCCAACTTCTGGGAGGCATCCAAGTAATATATATTGAAGAACTGCAACCTCTGTTGACTCTAGAAGAGTACTTCGAGACTCTGAACTCTTTCTATAATAAACTACGTGACAGCAGACTACCTTTTCATCCTCGCAGTCTGCGAGGCTTGCAGATGATTCTGGAAAGGTACGTATTGGCAGGGAAGGTTGATTTCTTTTACAGCTTTTACTCTTTTCTGGTGTTTTGTTACACTGCTTATTTCTCTCACTAAGAAGAAAGGTGATATAATCTCGGATTTTCATTATGTCAAAGTCTTTTTGTTTCTGAAGGTTTTAAGTGCATTTTTATGGGTTAAGAAGGAATCAGACTGAAGAAAATCCTGCTTAATTTCATTCAAGTTGGACTCAGTTCTGTCTATTTCAGAGTGTTGTGCTGGGTTAAATCAAAAGTTTTGTGCTGTCATGATGGTGTTTATATTTTTTGAGTGTTATTGCCAGTTGCTTTTGAAATGTAATTTTAAAAAAGCGTAACCTGCTATATTTCTCTTTTCTCATGAACCAACTCAATAACTTTTTACCAATTATTCTGGTTGTGATTAATTTATATTCTTTTATCTTTAGAATTTTTTCTGAAAGTAATTTATGTAAATAGTTGCATTAAAAAACTATACCTTGTTCTTTACTTCCATCGTGTTTCATTAGTGACAGATATGCACCAAGCTTACATGAATTTGGACACTTTATGATCCCAACGGTCTGTGATCCAGCAGCTCTTCAGTGGTTTATTTTTGCCAAAGCACAGGAAGCAAGAGACAATTTGAAAAGAAAGGAGGAGTAAGTGTTCATGTGACTCAATACATGTAGCTCTTTAAAATCTTTGCATGTCCTGGGGTTTTTTTGGAGAAGGAGGAGAATTTTAAAAAATGTATTAATACTCTTTTGCTGTATAAAAACCCTTTTGTTTCTAAAATAGAACTTTACCCATCAGCTTTACTAAGTAAAGAATTACAGCATTAGAGAATGCAAACAGTTATTAGAAAATACCCTCTTTCACTTTGAAGAGAGAATAGTGCATCATTCAGAAGTAAAATATCTTTGCTTACAAGACAAAACTGCATAATTCTTTTTGCAATTACGTCCCCAAAGAAGAGGTGGAAAACACCTTCTTAATGAATAAGAAAAGCGACAATTTTTATTAATGTTAATTAAAATGTGACAAAAAAAGCAGTGAAATCTAAGCTCAGAATAACTGAGACCAACTAGAGAATCATTATTTCTAGCTGTTGGTCAGTTAGTTGAGAAAAATATTAGTTAGTACCTAACAAGGCAAAGAAAAAAAAAATTGGGGAAGAATGATGAGAGAAACACTTTGTGGGTACTCTCACAGATGCAAGTGAGACAAGAGTGATTATGATAGGGAGTCACAGCACCATACTTAATATTAGGGCCATGGTCTGTAATATCCATCTGAACTGTGAATTGTTTCTTGACCTTGTACCTTGTATGTGTCCTTGAGGATGAAGTAGAGATACTGGGGGTTTTTAATAAAATACTGTTACAGGTGAGTGGGTGGTACTTGTCCTTTCAGAGGTCGTTACTGCAAGGTTTTTTTTTCTGCTTTGGAAAGCTTTTAATGAGTTGTTGAACTATCACACTGTCATGATGTCTAGATCCAGGTATGTTCTTGTGAAGTTATTTTAGGCATGAGTCTTGCTGAAGGCACTATGGTTTTAGCTTTATTAAGACCTCATTACTTGGAAAGATATGTCTTGCAGGTGGATTTCAGCAAACATGATTTGTTGGAATTTTTCCACAACCCTAGTCCAGCTTGGTAGTTAAATTTTTGCCATATAAATTGTAACTACTGAATAGCTTTCTATGTAACTGTCCACATGTGACAGCTGGAAAAGTATTGTCTATAGATTTTGGGAGGGGTGTTGTAGCAAAAATATGCATTTGCATCTGGGTAACTCAATCTCCAAAAAACCTCACACTACCTCACTTCATAAAGACATCAATCCAGGAAAACTGTGCCCTCAGAGTACAAGCAGCTGTGTTGTAAGAATGTAAGAGCCAAGATGCATATCTTGTGTGCTGGATGATTGCTGGTTTGTATGAAATAGTAACTATACTCGGTCACAATATCTGTCCTCATCATCCATTAGCTTATGGAGAGGCATTATGCATGGGGCAAAAAATGTGGTGGGTTTTTTACTCCATATTCCTTCCCAGTTCCTGTCTGACTGCACTTGAGAAAACACTTGAAGCTGGAAACATTATCTCATGTTAATAGCAATCAATAGACTTTTTGTTTTCCCGCCTCCTAATTATCTTATTACTTTTTGAGCCAATTTGCATTTTGTGGCTCCAAATATCCAATGGCAGCAAATTGCATATTTGAATCACATATGGCATGTGTATATGAAAGAGGGTGGAGGTGTTCTGTGATTTATAGACCCACGGCCTGATGATTTCATTTGTTGTTCTTTTGTTCTTGTCTGATAGGAAATAAAAAAGAGTCGTTTTGTATCACCCCTGCTTTTGTTTTGTAGCTGTGTTGCATTTCCTCTTACTTGTCTTTTATCAAAGCTGAAAACTCCTTTTCCACTCAATGCTTCCTTGGATTCATTCATTCTGATTTTCCTTAGCCTTGTGTGGTGGTTAAAAAGGCCCTAAGATAAAGGAAAATATTTCGGGATGTACTGGCTGTACTTTGCACATGGACTTGAATGTTTTGCATGCAGTAAACAGCATAGAGTGGCTGTAATTCTGCCCTGAATGCACAAGGAAACCCAAATGCTGCTGCTCTAGAAAGTTCTGTTATCTGTGTGGATAATGTCAGTCTTCTAGTAATGGAGGATTCTCCTTCCCATGCTTCTTTGAAGTATCAGGTTTGTGGGGTGATAGAGGTGTAAGCCTCTCTGTGGAAGTGACAGAAAACAAACCTGCTGTTCTCTAGCTAACTGGAATTCCTTCAAGGGAGCCTAAGATTTCACAGAACTGGAAAGCTTGGTGCCTAGGTATTTGGAAATGCACTCCGGAAGGTGGCATGGAAATGGTCGATAGAGAGGACAGGCTTGCTAGGTTAACTCACTGGCTCGGCTCATTGCTGACTGCAAGAGTGGGCTGGGCTCTTGGGCCTCAGCAGAGCTCAGTGCCATGCAAGTACACAGAGGTCCCATCCTGAGCTCTGGGGTAGTGGCGAGGCCCTACAGTAGCATTTTCATGTGAGGCAAATGGTCTCAGTAGCTGTGTCTGTGCTTAGCTTGGGCTGACTCACATCCTGGTGGTGCTGCTGCTTTGTAGCTCCTCCCCTGTCTAGCACAGGGTCTGTGCTCTAGGGCAGCAGTGGTGCTGTGTCTGCAGCCAGGCTGGCTTGGAAGTGCGGCTGTGTTCGTGTGGCACAGTGCCTGAGCTAGTGGGGCTGGCTGAACCTGAACTGTCTCTTCATCAGTTGATCAGTCACAGCTCCAGTGACTTAATTAAATCTACACATTAACTTTCTTTCTGAGAAGTTTGAGTTTGCACGTGGTGTCTTGTTTCTCTGGGGTGAAGGAAAAAACCATCTGCAAGCTGTGGATTCAAAATTCATAGAATCATTTAGGTTGGAGAAGACCTTTGAGACCATTGGGTCCAAACACATAAACAAAGTTCTGCAATTGGGAAGTTACTAACACACTAAATATGCATCAGTTTACTGTACCTATCAGTTGTTGGTTTTGATGACAGAGTGCTGGTTTAATTAAGACAGAGGAATTATGAACATGATTTTATGCTTAAAACCTAAACTTTCAATGTTATTTAAGTATTTTCATACTTTACATTAAAAATGGAGCCTCCTAGGATTTTTATTTTTGTGTTTTTCCCAGTTACTTAGTGAGCAAAAAGATGTGAGGGCATGGGCTTTGAAATGTGAATCCTTGGGCATAGAGTGCCCATAGTCATGGAAGAATGCTCATGCTGACTTCTGAGGTAGACACGTGTATCAACCTGCACAAAAATCTCAGCTCCACCATAGCTGTGTATGAATTGACACCTTTGTTTACATGCATTTAATCTACTTATTTCAGTATTTCTTGTTTTAATATATGTTCAATATATATTGAAATGCTTATTTTAAGGCAGGGGTTGTAAGAGATGAAGTTGTAAGTTTGTCACTGTGTGTTGTCTCCATTTGCTAGGATGATGATTACAGAGAAGGAGCTAATCAATACTTCCACGGAAAGATTTTCTTTGGATCGGCTGTATAAGGAGCCCAGTGTTTCCAGTGCACAGATGATAGATTGTTGTAAGCGGCTGCTGGAGGAATCTTTACCCTACCTACAAGGCATGCACCTTTGCATCTCGCATTTCTACTCTGTGCTGCAGGATGGAGACCTGTGTATACCTTGGAACTGGAAAAACTGAGGGATGTATCTGATAATCAGATGAATTGTTTTATTTTCTGTAAGAGGTTATAAATATGAATGTTTTTAAGAGTAAATTATTTAAATCTGTATTTTGATATCAGTATTCAGCTCACAAGTTTTCTTCCAACTGCTGCTGAGGAGGGATTGCAGTCCTAGACAATTTGCACAATGCGCTGTACTGGTAGTCCTGGGAAAGACATCTGTACGTTATCCATTCTACTGTAGGAGTCCCAGTGTATGGTTACAGTTGTGAAACTGCATTTTTGTAGTGAATTCTGAAAATACATTAAATTGCAAGTCTGCAAAAATGTGCATGTGTATTTTTAATATACATTAATATCGCCCGATAGATCATATTAAATAAAGAGTGTACTACTCCAGCCAGACATTACATGCTGTCTTAAGGGTTTCACTGAATGCAGAAGTACAGAAGTTATCTGGTGGCAATGCTGGCGTTTTATATTGCTGCCTATCACTGAATTAGAAAAAAAACAATAAGGGGAAAAAATATCGGAATATTTCTCCTTTGAAGAAGAAAGCAGTACATTAACTTGGAGTCTACAGCAGAATTGCACATGCTGGTCCAGCATTGTTGCCTTAGAATTCCAAAATATGCCAGTTATACTGTCTGTGGTTACTTTAAAGCAGATGTCGTTCTCTTTGTTTTCCGGCATTTGCTCCATAAGTACTGACAATCCTCTTTACTTACACTATAACAGATTGCAAATCCCATCCACAACACTTAAACCCTGAGTAGTTTAATGTGACATCTAAGGGAAGGAAGCACTGATTCGTGTGGGATTCTCTGCAAGAGTAAGTACTTCTCAGTAGGAACAAGGAGTTTGCAGTATGGCAGACGTGTGGATCCTTACTGGGACTTTATTCCTTGAAAAAAAAATGAAAGTGTGAATGCATGTCAACACTTTTTCATTGTATTACATGCCAAGATGCATTTTGGTATTTGGATTACTACTTTGCAAAATACCATTTGAGAAAGACCAACTGCTTAACATTTCTGGATTTGAATTTACCATAACTAGCAAAAAGAAAAGGAATTGTCTAATGCTTACTTGCCTTGTATTTTTATTTGTATTGAGCTGGGAAATTGGTGTGGTTCTCTGTTTTCTCCTGTTAGAAGGCTCAGTATCAAGTTGTTTATTAAGATGTCAAACTTAAAGCAAACACCCTCACTGTGATCTCAAAAATGTCTGTTCTAAAATGTCAGGACAGAAGCTGTGACTTCCTCAGGCCTTCGATCCAGGGGATTTACTGGCAATGCCTGGAGGGGTTTTGAAGATCACTTGACAGTTTTTTCTAAGTAGTTAACTTCCATGGCACATGGCCTCCCTCAGTCCACCTAGCACTGCTGCTACTCCCTGTGCCCACCTGTGCTAAGCAAGTGAGCCAGCGCCATTAGCTGTAGCCCAGTAATATTCCCTCGTTCAGCTCTTTGAAAATAGGGTGTCTTTGGGAATAAAAAGACTGTACTAGTGGGGGTTTTTCTTCCTTGAGTTGAATGACCCCTTACAGAGCTTGAGGGAAGAGGCAGCTGTCCAGTTTGACTGTAGAGGAGATGATAAAAGATCTAAGGGAAGGTGAGTGGATGCAAACAAGAGCCTGAGGTGATCTTGTGGGGATTGACACTAATGTCACTGAAAGCAGTGACTGCACCTTCGCTTTGCAGCACAGAACAGACAACTGGAACTAGCTGGAGAAGAAGACATAAAGAACCTTCATGAAATAGAGCATGGAATGGTTCCACAAGTAATGGAGACCCTGACGTGGAATGGGGGTTGGAGAAGGCAAAGCTTGGCAAGGGGAAATGGGACTGAGCTTAAGTGTAGAAGCAGTGAAGCAGTTGCTGTAAAACATTTCTAGTCTGGGATGCATCTGAAGATTCTCATCATTCCTTCTAAGGGAAAATAGCCAAAATCTTCTGGCAGAATGTGTCAGCCCTCGAAGGGTAGCACGGCAGCTTACTTTTCTGATGGTTCCTCCAGGCTAGGGTCTCGGGTCTGTGCAGTAAACCAGAGTTCCAGTCCTGCCACCCTCCCACCAGGGAGGTGGTTGTCTCACATGCCATGGGGGTTGGCCTTTCCTCTTCTATTAGTTTTTTTTCCCCGAGTACTGAAGGAGATGCATTATGAAATCTCTAAAACTGCTCAGAGGTTTAGCAGTATAAAAATGAAGGTTGAGTATAGGTCAGTAATTCAGCAGTGTAAGGTCTGGTCTCAACTGGTTTTTTATAGTGCACTTTCTGTAAGTTGGTTTTGCTGCTGAGTGATCAAGTCACCGTTACAAACATATGGGCCTCTTTGCATTCTTTAACACACTTAGAAAAACTGGGGGGGAAAGGTGCATGTTGTAGGTGTTTATTTGGTCATGTTTGATTTATTTTGAAGACTTTCACCAAAGTAACAATTATCCATTTAGGTAAATGTTTATGCGTTAATTCTGTCAGAATTACATTTTGATTTCTAACATTTTATATTTGGCAGGGAAAAAAAAGGGGTTAGAACTCTGAAAATCTTTTGTCACTGTAGCAGGGTGGAAACAGCTGATTAATTGAAACTGTTGGTTTTTTAAATAGTGAGGAATACTTCAAATTTTGTTCAACAGACAGTGCTATCGCCTCATTGTGGAAATATATTTGAATGAGTACTGACATCTACTGTAGTTTTATCCAGTACAACACTCCTGCTTGCTCTGTGACCAACAACTAAAAACATTTGGTATGAACTTTCAAGAAGCATCCTCTGTAAAAACAAATCCTAATATTAAATTAGGTGGAGTTGATGTCTTGCTGTTTTAATCATTATTGTTTGGCTTAGATTTGAGTTTTTCTACTGTTCAGAAATTTGCAGCATACATTTGAAAGGTAAGTAAGAAACCCTACCACTGATCAAAGAATTGAAATGTGTGTTGGTTATCCGTCATGAGTCAATAAACCGTGATGCCCAGATCGTGCCATTCAGCCTCTGAGAGTGGTTTAGTATTTTAGTGCAGCTGCCAGAAGGAAATTCAATGCTAAAATAAAAGAGATGGGGGCTTGAGACAAAATTTATCACCTTAACAAGTTATTTTGATGCTGTTTAATACTGTGACCTTGAGATGCAGTCACTGGCAAACAACATTTTCCATTTTGTCAGGTGTTGGTGTAACATTTTACAGTATCAGTTCTTTGTGAATTCCAGTGTTACAGAACTCCTGCCTGTGTTTTAACAGCTGTGTATGAAAATTGCATGAAATTGCATGCAATAGTGCCCATTTTGTCATTGTTCTTACGGCTATTAACAGCTGGGATACAGTCTCCAGCACTAGTAGGCTTGTATTCATGTTTTGTAAGACATTCAAAAGGTTGATAATGAATCTCGAGGAAGACTTAAAAAGGGAAAGTCTTCCAGAAGATTAGAGCTGATGTATCAAAGCATATCCAAAATTCATCAAAACTCTTTATGGAAAATGTAAATCTCATCTGGTTTGTGTACATGACAGCTTGAAAAACCTTCCTGAGGAAACTGGATTTTTACACTTAGTAATTCCCAATTGCCTTTCTGAAAATATGTAGTATTTGTCTGAAAAGTGTTATCTCTGTGACTCCTTGGACATACTCATGTACTGTATGTGTGTAGTACATGTATACAAAGATTAGACTTTCCTAGTATTTCTTTATAAGCTTAACTTCATGCAAATTTGTAATAGAGAAGGGCAGGAGGTCTTGTTGGGTTTTTTTATAGGAAGGTAGCCTAACTGAGAAAGAGAAAACATAGCTGTAAATACAGTAAAAATGTTGATTTTAAAAGTTGAGAAAGAGGTGATCATTTTCAGCTGCATATAAATACTAGAGTAATTTGACTTTAAAATACAAGATTAAGAGCTGGGATCTCAATTCTGTGCATGGAATAAATGTCTAGATATCTCCCTGGAAAGCCCTGTTAAAACTACAGTAAATACTGATGTAATGGGGAAATAATCTTGTTTTGCAGTTTGTCCTTTTCAGCTACATATTCCTTACACAATTGCTTAAATGCTGAATAATTTAGCACTTCATTTTTGTTAAATCCTCCAATGGGGTGCTGTGTCTAAGTAGCCAGACTGATTATGAGCTCAGCAATATCTTTAAGACAAAAAACCTTCAGAAGATATTTTATTTAGTAGAGCTGAAATTTAATATTTTCTTGCCAGTTTTTATATTCTGAAAGTGTCTTTTCTGTGATCTTCTATATCCGTAGCTTTTGGCTATTGTGTGTCTCCATATTTTAGTGACTTTAAATGATTTTTAACCCTTTCGCTCTTCCTAACGTATTTACCAGAAGAGCACAGGTTTAAATGTCTATGCTGTGAACTGTGCTACCTACAGACTCCCCCAACATGCCTGAAATTTGGCTGCTTATCCTCTTTGTAAAGTTCTCTTGGATTTTAACAGGGAATAAGATTTCGGAAAAGTGAGAGCGGCCCAAGTTTGTGCCAAATTTAACGGCTGCAATGGCAACATGAATGGTTCTTAACATTGAGATTAAATAAAAAGAGCAAGGTTAATTTTCTCCTTATTTAGCACCAAGCTACTCAGGACAACACAAGGCAATTTACTGTAGATTAAGATTCCAGTCAGTTTTAATTTCTTTTTGATTGTTTCTCTTTCATCATCTCCTTTGTCATTTGATTTTTTTATGTTGCAGGGACATAGTTGAGTAGTCAGCTAATCCCTGTGGTAGCTGTGTGCACCCTCTCTCTGTAATGGGATATTCTGGGACTATTTAATAAAAGCAGTAATCGGATGGGAACCTGATGTCCTCCCTCAAGACTGCTCTGTGATCTGGTGGCCACAGTTCAAGATCAAGGCATTTCCTTGATAGTGCTTTGTCCAGCCCACACGTTATTTTACCCATTGGTTTGTCATGCTCCTGGGAACTTCTCATTCGGAGTTGTTTTTTTTTTAATGGGATGTTTCAAGTTCATTGAGTCAGTGGGCTGTAGCTGGAGACTGAGTTTTTGAATCCTGCTTGTGTTATCATCCAAGGGCATGGGCAACTTTGGTTTTCAGCTTCCAGTGACTTCAGACAGTCCATTGAGACAGAGCTGCAACTTTTACGCAGTGCTGAAAAAAAAAATAAGAGTAAATGCAAACCCTTCAATTTCCCGCAATTCAAAGTGCTATAAAGTACTTAACAAGAAGCACTAGGCGTGACTCTAATTTGATCTCTCTCACCAGTTGGCAGCTAGGGCACTGCTGTACATAGACTGTATGATTTGGGGCTCACCCTGCTAGCAGGGTGCAGTGAAGGTGACGTCTCAGAGAAGCCAAGCTACCAAGGGCAAGCTGATGTTGTCTTCATCAGGACTGCCTGCACAGCCCCAGGGGAGGACATCTGATCACAGCAACCTCCCAGGTGGAGTGACCTGAGGAGCCCTGCTTCTCTAAAAAAAGATAAGTAAAATAAAAATAAAAATAACCACAGAAACAAAAGTGAGGAGTGGCCTTTCTTAAATTACTACCTGAGTTTGTTGCAGTGCTGACAGAATTAACAGCTTATGGTGTTTTGAGTCAATTCTCTGATTCAATTTTGCACAATTCAGATAAGGGAAGATTCCTGGAGGACGAAGTTGCTGTCTTCGAAATACACAATCCCTCCAGCCAGGTGATATTTAAACACAGGGCCATTAGTGTATTGCATGATCAGATGCACATTCCTCTCTGTTTAATCTTTGAGCTTACGAGACCTTTCTCTAAAAGGTCACAAAGTGTTAATCTAGATGTGACTAACCAGTTCACGAAGGTTTTAGCAACAGGGAAGCTTGTCTTGGGCAGTATTTGTGTGATGGCTGGAATAGCTCAGTCTCTTGAACTCCATATTACCACTAACAAAAAAAATTAATGAATAAGGATTTAAAAGCCCATATGGCTGCAAATGTTTCTTCACTGCTCAGGTCTTCATTGCCCTGGCATGACAGACTTCGGAGGGAAAATAAGCTGTGCTGTAAATTGAAGGATATATGTGCATTCTGGTTTTAGCCAGAAAGCTGTGTTTCATTTTGAAACGGTGAAAAGTGAGTGGGACAACAGGCCCTGCAGGTCTAAACCCCCCATGGCCAAAGTCAGGAGGTAAAAAAAAAAAAAATTACATATACTGTATGGTTCTTTGTCTCTTTACTGGATATAGAAACCATAACTGTAATCTTCTGGCAGGAGCCACATTTACAGTTTATGCTCTGGCCTAAAAATGAGGAAAAGGAACAACAATGTTTAGGATTGCTTCAGCTTGGCACTTACAAGTTTTTACCCACCTCCTTCCTAATTCAGCTGAGATTTCTGATTATAATTTAGTAGCATATCCCTAACTGGGTGGCAGGGGAAAGCCATAGAGACCTTACTGCATTTGCAGGTATCTTCAGATGTCTTCAAGGAGTCCTAAAGGACCGTCTCAGCTCATGGGTCTCTGTTAGAAGCCTTGAAATTTAATCATGCCTTTATTTGAAAAATCTCTTGAAGATATTCTCTCAAATACCAAAATGAAAATATATTCTTTCATCCATGTAAAGCTGTGTAAGTCTGTATAGGGAGCATGGTATATCTGCATACAAGAAATTGCAAACCAGGGTTTCCAAAACTGCTTTCTGCTTCTGACAAAACAAAAGCTTTGCTGGGCACAGGCACAGTGTCCTAAACCCTCATGCTCCATCATTGCCCCACAAAATGTAGTCTACCTGCTTTCAAATATGTTCTTGCATGCTGCTCATCTTGGTGCTAAACTGTAGAAGTTCTATACAAATACTGAGTCATCCACAGCATGGGGTGCTTGGTAACTCCTCTGGTCTTTTTTGGTGTAAAGTTTGTGCTGATTTTGTCATTCCCTTCTTGCTCCCTTCTTTTATTATGTTCATTTATTCCAAAGATAAACCAGCCTTTCTTGAGGACAGAATTAATATTAGGTGAAACTCAATTATGCAGTGATTAATGGAGGCCTAGGTGCAGTTAGCAATTACTTAAAATGGACTGGATTTCCTAACAATTACATTGTTCTCTATGAATTTATTTTGCAGACAACTTATTCTACTGAATTTTTATTGGATAATATATTTGTGAAACATTTGCAGCATCACCCTGAGGCACTAACAGAAATTGCCTCCTCACTGATAAATAATTTAGACAGGCCCCGTACACTCAAAAAGGCTTCATCTGTTCCCAGCTTCTAGAGGGAAAAAGTGACCACAAAAGCAAGGAGAACTGCCCTGGAAAATTCAAGCATTCACACCACAGTGCACTGTTAAAGTCATGGAACATGTAGGTAAGAGGCACAAAATATAACTTGAAAAATAAATTGGAGTAGCTGTAAGCTGTGCTAATGTTTCCCTTTCTGCTTTCTTAGTCATTGTGCACCTCCTGCTTAGCCAGGTTATAACCTTGGGATTATTCTTTATATGATGAGTATATTTAGAATGAATATTTGTGTCCTGTAACTGTAACCATAGCATAGGTTATTAAAAATTAATTTAATGGTCCTCTAGGATCCAGCTCTGGAGGTAGCAAACAAGCGTCTCAGTTGTATATTGTCTTCAATTATTCATTAAGAGCTATGGGGAGATTTTCTAGAACGTATCTCTAGCGAAACTCAGAGCTGTTCTAGTGCCAAGGACAAAACTCTGCTACTTAGTTTAACAAAAATGGACATGTTTTCCCTGTTGGATTTCTCTGTTTGAGCTGTGTAATATTTTATCGCATCTAATAAAGTTTATTAGAGACGTGACTTGGTACAACAAAAATCCTCATGGTGAGGCTAAAGCATCATTTAATTTTGAATGGACATTTTGCCAACAAGAATTTTAATGTATCACCATGTGTGTGAGCATAATAAATAGTTTTATTATGGTTTTAAATAGTGAGGACACACAAAGCTTCAGTATGAATTATTTTCTTGTACACTGGAGCCATTTTCTCAAGAGTTTGCACTCCCAGTTGCATTTATTCTGTCCTCAGTGTTATTCTGGTTTGTTGCTGATTCTTACTTGGTAAAGCAAAGCTGTTTTCTTCAAATACTGCCAGTGCTGCATCATCGCTGTGGGAAAGGGTCTCGTTCCACTTTGTGCACCAGATGTACAGGTGCATAAATATACAAGGATCTATGGGAAGAGTGTATCCAGGAAAATGTCAACATTTTGAGAGCCAGAGTTGAATTCAGGATGCTAAAATACTCTTGTCTGAGTGTTTGTTGCCATATTTTGTTTTCTTTTTGGTTGTTCTATTTTCTTAAACATATACTCTTAGCCACAAGTAAACTTTTAAAAGTATATTAACTGTTGCAGAAGTGGGTTTCCAGTGGAGAATTGCACCAGAGTTACTGTAAGCTAAATGTACACTTAAATTGCTGTTAATTTTGTGATGACAAGCCCTTGTGTGGCTTCAGTGAAGTCCTTTCTCATTTGCATGACAGCCAGCTAATGTGTTTTTTAATATTTCCCCTTTCCTGAAGGATTGCATAGCATTTCTGTAATCCCTGTTGGATGCTGTGCATCCAGAAATTATTATTGAAACAATGGTGCACCAAGTATCCGGGATTTCTTTGTAGATTTTTAATTCCTTGACCTATAAACAGGTCAAATGAGCAGATTTTATGAAAAGTTGGGGGTCTTTTTCCCCTTAATATCCTATTTTTAAAGGAAGAGCTTGCTTTGTCCTGTAATTTTACTGTCCTAACAAGAGGGCACAACACGAAGGAGAAGATAGATTGGTGCATTCTTTTGCACAGTTATAACTGAACTTTCAACAAAAGCAATGTACCATTTCCCTCCCACTGTAAGAAGGTTCTGAAGAGAGCCATACCACGAGCTTCACACTGACAAATTCACTTGACTGCATTTTCATCACGCAGGGATATGGCTTTCCTGTAGGATGCCTCTTGGAGAAAGGTCCTGTCCATGTGCATTCCCAGTGATGTGCTTCTCCCATTAAGTTACACTTAAGGGAACACCTAGGCCAGTCCACTTCTATAGCCTGCCTATGTTTCATTTCCAGACATTCTGTTTTATGAAAAGCTGGATCCTCTGCTAAATTTCCAGCAAACAAAAGATGAGTGATGGTATTATGTGATCCAGCAGCCCAGATCAACTGAGCAGGCTCCAGCCTGGAGGGGAGAGCTGTGAGCACATGAGCTGTGCTGGAACCATGGGGATCCCCAGTTCTCCTTCCCTGGCATGCCCTCCACTCATGCTGCAACAGGAACATTCTGGTGTCTGGTGCTTGTCAGAGGAGATCCATGCATGATACTGGATTTCTCTATCCACATCATCTCTGCCATCGCCGGAATCAACATGAACCAGAGTTTGAAGAACCCGTTAGTCCACACAGAAAGATCAAGAAAGCAAAGGCACTGCCAGCAGTTTCTGGCCATCCTTCAGGTCATGAGCTCTGGGGAGAAACAACACTTGGTCCTCTGATGCACCTACAGTGGAGGCCAGGTAAGGATCAGAGTCTGCCTGCAGGACTTGCAAAGACCTGAGTGAAAGGAGAGCGTTTCAGTCCTCCCTGCAACAGGTTGTTTTCAGCTCCCCTTCAGACAGGCTGGGATGTCATAAGGGACATGAGGGACAGCGCTGTGTTCTTGTCATGTTGGTTATCATCTCATTTTGCATCTGCTGCTGCTGTGGGTCTCAGGCCAGCGATGCCTGGGGAGTGCAGGGACCCACACTGGGCAGCGACATCTTGGTAAGGTGAGGGGCTGGACGGTGCGAAGCCTCTCCCCAGGAGCCAGGACTCCCCACCTGAGGCAAAACACTCATGCTCTGTGGGGAGCCCAGCCAGGAGAGCTGGAGGCTACCTGGAGATTGGGCAAGGAACATCTTGGGCAAGGAGAGCATGGCTGTGGGCAGGAGTGCTGCAGGCAGCAGCTTTTCAGCACGCTGTGTGAGCACAAGAGCTGTGCTGAGGCTGAGGGCTGCAGACCAGCACCAGGGATGTTGATTCTTTCTAGTGATCCAGGACATGTGGGGTGGCTGGGCTACTCCTGCTCACCTGCTTGTAACAAATGTGTCAGTCTCCTGGAAATGCTTCTTTATGAAGGAAATGCTTAGGTTTGGTACAGGATAACTGTGAGAACTGTAATCATCCCGGTATGGAGGGGTCACATCTAAAAAGACCACACAATCCCCACCCCAAGCTCTATGAACGGGGGCAGAGGTGGATGAACAGGCTTCTCCTATAGAGGTTTGCCTTATCTCCAGGCCTTACAGGCTGCTTTTCTTTCGTGAGTTCAGTGATAGTCAGCAAGCAGCACCCCTAATGTGAACACCCACAAGCGTGTTCCAGAGGAAGTGCACTGTTACAGCACAGCTGGCCATGAGACCCCGCCACATCCCACCCACTGCCCGTCAGGCACCTCTCAGGGTGGGCTGGATACCCACCTCTCCATCATCACCACGTGCTGCCCTCCTCCAACACAAGGCAGCAGTTCCTCAGCGCTCACCAAGGCACAACACTCTGTTCCCCCTCCATTCATGCTCTGCCATTGCCATTTCCCCCAGGGGCACAGCCAGGCCCCTCAGCTCCAGCCCCTTAAGTCACAGTGCAGGACATGCTGTTTAGGGCTCCACTGGCCAGTAAAATTAATTACATTCTGTCTTTTTTTTTATAGCACCTTCAAAGACAGATATACCCAGGTTATTTGTGTATCTTGAGGGCTGCGTTCAGTCTCTCTGTCCAGGTGAAATCTTTGGGTCTTGTTTTTCACACAAAAAAGGAAATTTCTATTTTTAACTTAGCTATTTAAATGATAAATCTACGACGGGGTGTGGTCTAATGCAGGATGAATCTCTCAAATGTTTAAACAAAGGAGAGTGAGGCGTGTGGGACCTGGAGCTCTGTCCTGCCAGAGGAGCAGCCCCGCCAGCGCGATGAAAGATATTCCACTGCAGGATTTCTGACACATGCTGCCCCTACATTTCTGGTATTTATTATAGAGGGAAGGGAAGACAAAAGCTCAAGGGAAAACAAAAATCTAGGTCTGCCTCAGGTTATTATAAACTGAGAATTGATAGGCAGGCTCAATTGCCTGTTGCTAAGCAGCCAAGAGAATTGGTTGACCATAGCCTGGGCCTTTTAAAGAAAAAAAACACAAAGCAGAAAGCTTTGTGTGTGTGTGTATGTGTGTGGTTTTGGTATATGAAATAACATGTAAATATCATATTGGAAAACAGACAATTTTTTTTGTTGGTGGTGAATGTTTGTGAGATACTGCTGCGTGGGTGATGTGAAACAAGTCAGGCCTTGGGTGGGCAGGATAACCTTTGCTTTAAAATAAAAAGAGAGAGAGGGATTCTGCCATACAGAAAGACCAAGCAGCACATTCTTAGTGCTTGCCCATGGAAGAGTCCCTTTAGGGCATGATCTCACATCCCCCTGAAAAGCTGAAGGCTGATGATCACAGGAACAGATTCCTGGGGAGTCAAGTCCACCCCTCTCCCAGCCACTATCACCAAAGTGGCCTTCAGCATTATTTTTTTCCAAATGTCAGTGTAAAAAACAGAACAAAGTACTGGAGAGCCCACAACCCTTATTCTCACCACTGCTATTCCCAGCTTGCTTTTGGCCAGAGCTGTGGGAAAGGCAGGATGCAAAACTCATACTGGGTGAAGTAATACCAGGTCCTGGGGAGAGAAGGGAAAGCCCAGCCCCACCTGGGGACACCCACTGCCCTGCTGGCTTTACAGCTCCTGGCTTTCCCCCTTTGTGCTCCTGGTAGTCAGGCAGCTGAAGTTGGATTAAAACTGTGTCTGCCTGGCAAAACAGTCTGCCAGAAGGTTATGGTGGGTTTTTGTTATTGTCTTATTGCTCAGACAAGCTAAAATGGTAAAATAAAATGGACATTATACTTGATGAAGGCAAGGTTGTCTTGGGAACCAGCTTTCTTCTCACCACCCATGATTATTTCATACCCTTTTCCTTGTTGCTTCAAGTGTAATTTGGCCTTCCTTAAAGCTAATAACCCAAAGCCTAACTTGGTTTGCAATAATCAGTCTCAAAGTTGGCAATTTCTGTGTTCTGACTCTGACACCCCCAAGTCCCTCCTCCACTCCAGTACCTTCCCAGAAGCCCCTCATGCACCAGCAGCACCCACAGGGTTATCTCAGCTCAGAACAGGTCTGCAGCAACCTCGCTCCTTTGCACCAAACCATGTCTTCTTCCACCACCCAGAGCGAATCCCCTTGGAAGCTGCTCACTATGGAGCATTACTCCCTGTCCAAACCAGCTGTAACACATGCTCCTGCTCCTCACACATGCCAAGCAAACCTCAGTTACAGGGGTTTTGGGGTGGTGAAAGCACCCTGGTACCATTCCTGGCTCACTCAGTGACTTGGAGTGCGCGTGGGCACACGGGGCCATCACTGCAATGTGCAGACAGGGGCAGGCACAAGGAGGGAACACAGCAGAGCTGCGCCATCGGGCAGGGTCAGCCCACCCCTTCTCCCCTTCCGTCCCTGAGCACGGGCCTAAAAATAGATGTAATCAGGTTTCAAAAAGGAAAAGAAATGGAAAGGTCAAGTGTCATGACCTTAGACATGCTCTGAGGCTGCTTTTCTCCTCGCGTAGCTCGCCCTCGCTGGGCCCCCCGATGGCGTTTCCGGACCAGAAGCAGCCGGGGCGCGCGCCCTGGGCACGGCCATCAGCCGTGGCCTCTGGTCGGGGGGTTCTTCCTTTTCATCCCTCCCCATCCGCCTTCCTGCCGCCTGCAACAGGCTCCTTCCTTGCCTGGGGAAAAGCACCCGTGGGCCCCCAGGGCTCCATCCCTGTCTCCTTGCTGCAGTCACCTCATAGGGCCAGCCCCCTCCACTGGGGCACCTGCCAGAGCCACACTGATTTTGGGGTGCTTGAGCCCCACTTTGTACCAGGTAGATGCAGGGAGGCACCCAGAGTTTTCCTTTCATGAGCCCACAAAGGTTGGCTTTCCATGGCTGGCCCACATGGCTGCACTGGTCTGTTTGATTTTGTCCCCATCATAACAGAATAAAGTAGCACATTTCATGCTGGGAATTGGAGCAGGGAAGGTAGAGGATATTGCATCTTTGCAATTACATTCTCATTTTTCCCAACTGTTAAGAAAACCCTCCACCTTCCTTCGCTTTTTTCCTGCTCAAATAACATCTGAAAAACTTTGGTAATTTTTTTGTGCGTATGTGCTCAGTGCAGGTGTGAGTCAAGACTCACATTCTGCCTCCTCTTTCTTTTTGGTGCAGTGAAGAGCACACAGTCCACCCTCTGGATCCAACCAAAGAGCTACAGAGACTATTCTCTGCCTCTGCCAGCCCTAGGTCTGCCCTGGCACTCTGCATTTATGAATGTTGCAGAAGTCACTATATTTCATTGTTCATCAGTGCATATGGGGCTGGCATGGCAACAAAACCTTTTCCTGTGCTTTCCATTTGCAGATTTTCATGTTTCGTACTGGGAGTGTTTTACCCAATTGTTAAATTTTTATTGCAGCAGGAAAATGTAACAGTGCAGCAAAAGCAATCCATGGGTGCTGTCAGCTCAGAGCATCCTAGGGGCAGACTAAATCCACACCGTGTCCTGACCTGCAGATGCAGGAGCTGGCAAAGCACAAATACTGCAAGCAAAGATCCCATAACACATTTATTCTGCAGAAGGCAGAGGGGTCAGGATTTGGGTTTCTGGGGATGCCATGCAGCTGCTCCCTCCTCTTCAGGACTGGGGGAAAAGGGCAAAAAATTACATGTTAAATAAACCATGGCATTTCTGAGGTGTGGATGGTTATTCTAGCTGCCTGAAATATTCAGCAATGTAGCGCTCTGTCTTTAGCATTTTACTTGTCCCCTCAGTTTGTCCTTGGCCCCTCCTTTTATCCTATAAAGCTCCCACCTCCATGTTCCCAGTGCTTCCTTCTGCCTTGCCTGTGCCTCAGCCCTCCTCCCGCATCCTGCATCCCTGGGATCCTTCCTTATAAAGCACAGCAGAGGATTTCAAAGCCAGTTGTCTCTATACCAGTCCACCCAACCCTACCCAAAATAACCATGGCACACAGAGAGGTGTGGCTGGCACACAGAAAACAAGTGTTTTCCAGGACCCACCAGTAGCTGTGTGCACACACTTTGCACAAGCTGTCCTGCCATCAGCTAATATCCTGGACAGATGCATGGGGATCTATAGCAGATTTTTTTTTTTTTTTTAAATCCAAAATATTGATACTAGAAAATAACTTTGAAAGGGTATATTCAGAATACTACTCCCTTTTCTTTAATTAAGAAGATTTATCTATTTAACAGGCATATTCTCTGCTTTAAAATGTTCACTACTTCTGCTTCTGTATGTTTTCTGCTTCTGTATGTCGTATATCTTTCCTGGGCACGTGGCTTCCTCCATAATGATGTGTGGAAAACCTGGTGCATGTCATGTTATTTACTACTGGTTATTTGCTTCATCTGCAGTACCAGGATCTGCCATCTGAGGTAGGATTTGCCTCAAGATCCTTAAAAAACTTTAGCTCAGAATATAAATCAAAGAGCTCCTTTAAAATAAAAAGTTAAAACCGAGCCCTTCCAGTAGGAAGTTTCCTTGACCCAGATGGGAACTCATGCTAGCTGATGAAAACGTTTTCATAGGAGACCTGCTCAGCCTGGCCAGTGGTGCCAAGTGGTACCTGAAGACATCAGGTGTTGCATGAGCTCTTGGCACTCCTGGTTGAGCACAGGGAAGTTCATGGTCATTGGTATCTTCAAACCTGTAAGGTGTCCCCAGGCAGCGGGGACCCCGCTCACAGTCAAAAAGGATGTGTGTGGGCCACCATCTCCAAAACATCCTACGTGACCCCCTGGAGGAAAGGCAAGGCAATGTTGTGAGACCCCAGGTTTAAAGCACTCGTGCCCCTCTGACCTGCATTTTGTAAAATGGGATCCATTGATCATTCTTGTATTCTCCATACTGGCCAATTCTTGCTACAGCCACAGATGCCAACACACTTCCCCCTCGCTCCTCCAGATCCACCTCTGGGGCATCAGAATTAAAAGCACTCAGTGCCAGACCACACGCAGCCCCGGGAAAGGGTGTGGGAGCTCAGAGGGTGCTGTTCCCAAGGGGCTCACACAGACTCTTGCCTCAGCTGACAGGGACATCGCCTGTGGGCTCCCAGGAACCCCCAGGGACAGCAGCACCACAAAGGTTTTGACAACTGATTTTATGGACTTGAGCACTGCGTGTCCTGGCTTAGAACACCCTGGCACAGCAGCCCCACGCTGCTGGTGAGTATGGAATGTTATTCTGGGGATTGAAACCTTGCTCTTAGCAAGCTGTGGGGGCTGTCAAGGCTCGCTCTTCCCACTGGAGTAGTGAGGGGTTGTCCACCAAACTGTGTCTTGTCGGGCACATGACTGCTGAAATGCATGGGGCTGTGTTAGTCCTGGAAGTCACAGGATTACCTCGTGTCAGGCCAAAAAAATCTGTGAAGTTTTATTAGCACAGATTGCAACTTCTCCTGAAATGTGTTGAAAACTTTTCCCAGAAACTGACTTGCTTGTGCAAGGAAAACTTGCTCCTATATCCACCCAAGCTGAGCACCTTCAGCAGCTTGAACAGGGTCACCAAGCTGAGCTGAGAAGGCTGGACCCAAACCTTGTGATGTGCAGTGTGACCTCTCCAAGCAGACAAGAGCTGTGCTGGTGAGCTGGGCTCTGGATGTTTTTCTTGAGATTTTTCCCAAAGCTTTGGCTGACGTTGGCCATTTACCCACAGCAGCAGCATTGCAGAGCACATGGCAGAGGAACAAGAACATGGGAAATGTGGAATGAATTGGGCTCTGGTACACGAAGCACATGCCCACAGCACGATCCAATGTGCCAGGACCTCTGACACATTCAACAGAGGCCAAACATGCTTGTGCCCCATCTCCTTTGGGGGTCTGCTCTGAGTGGCACAATTACACACAAGCAGGGTCTGTGGCCTGAGCTATGAATTGTACCATGAGATTGCCCCACCTACTCTGACTCATCCATGAAGAAAAATGTGTGTTGGAAGTGAAACCTTCCTGAAGCCTGGTTTGGACAAGACTGAAAATACTGAGGGATAATCACAATGACTAAAGGAGAATTGGGCTTACTTTAAAACATTTCTTGTGAAAAACACTGATTCCTTGTGGCATTTTTGCATGAACTCCTAAAGCTCCACCAGCTTCCCAAAGTGTGAATTTTGCTTCAGCTGTCCTTGAGAAATTTCATATGCCAGCAGCCAAGTGGTTCTCCACAGAGCATGGCTCTTGCTGTGGCAGATGGGATTCAATTACTTAATGTGTCACAACCACGATTTTCAGGCTCCTGCTGCCTCACATCTTGAGCAGGAGGAGGGTCAGGAGCCATCAGCCTGGGTGCAGCTTCTCTACTCTGTTTGCACTTGTAGAGCAGAAAATGAAAAGCAAATTTCCAGGGCTAGAGGTTTCTCTGAGGTTGTGTCTCCACAAAATGCAGTTGGATTTCTTCTGGCTTGTCAATCCTGCTGCTAATCCTTCTGTGAGAGGACAGCATCCTCCAAGGTGTGTTCAATTCAGCAGGCAGACCTGACAGATGTTAACAAAAGCTTTTTAATTACCCTTTGGGAAATACCGATGAATTATCAGGAGGAAACTCAGATGGGCAATTTCAGAAGGTGGGGAGCAGCTCCCAAGGAGAGTGGCAGATAAGCCTTGCTGAGTTGTTCAAAGTCAACTGGGGTTAAAAAGTGAATACCACATAGCAGAAAGTAAAAGAATTATGGCAGTGGGTCAGATCTGGTGTGTCTCCTCATCCCAAACCTCCCTCTAGCAACAACAAGTAGCAGATGTTCAAGGAAAGATGAGAAACGGGGTAAAAAGTGATATCCTTGTATGTTCTGGTTTTTTAGCACGCATTGGTTTTGGAAAATCTCTAAGTCCCAGGGATAAATCATACATTAAATCTTTTATAATTCTTATTTCTCTGATGCATGACTGTGAGAGTTTTGTCCTGGATCCACACAAGCTCACTCAGCCACTGGACTGGCTTTTCAGAAAGATGGCATTGTTGCAATATCCTGATCTTCTCTGCGGTTTTCCATGTGACTGCTGTGGAAGGGCTGCACTGTCTAAATCCAGCCAAGAAGCCTTCACCAGCTACCACTGCAGAAGCCATCAGCTCCAGTTTCCCAGCAGTTACATTAATGGTTGCAGGTCTGACCCCAGGGGGAATGGCGTGTCTCGTCTCCCTCTGTGGAGCAAGAGCAAGGCCACTGAAGGTTGGGTTGCTCAGTCCTCCGGGGCTTAAGGGCCATTAAAGTCTGCCAGGATGGCTGCAGATTTCTCTGCAGATTGGTGGGATATCCCAAAGGTTTCATCGAAAAAGGGAATGCCTAAAAACATAGGGAAGAACATTTTGAATGTGTAGTGCAGGAGGCTCTACACATGTTCAGGTGGATGGGTTTTGAAAAAGACAGAGTGAAGAGGCAAAAGCCTTTTTTCTTTGCAAAGTGCTCCATTTCAGCTCCAGACTTTGCACAGCAGAGGACACAGTGGGGTTGTAAGTTGTAGCCTCAAGCAGCTCCCATCCCTGTGCCCTTGGAGTGGCCCGGGGCACACCCCCAGGCATCAGCCACCTCAAGATGCTTGAGAGGCAGAGAGGCTGTGGGTCAAGGAGAGGCCGTGGCCACTCCAAGGGGCAGTCCCAGGCTGTAACCCACACCGGAGACCGCCTGCTTCCACGGGCTGAGCTGGTGGTAGGAGAAAAAGGGAAAACTTGGGGCAGCCTAATCCAGCATTAAAGTGCTCACTAATTCTCTCCTTCCTGAGGACACCTGAGCCGCGGGGCTGGTGCGTGGGGGCCGGCGGCTGCCGTCCCAGTTGGCTTGAGCAGCTGCAGCCATCTGCAGTACTTGTCTCCAGCAAGGTACAGTTTCTGCAGGATGGAGCCCCGGGGTTGGATTTCTGCTCCTCAGGAGTCACCCCAGTCGTGGGGAGAGAGGGGTGCAGCTTTCTGGACAAAAGGAGAGGGAATATGTTGCATAAATAACCCTGGTGCCAAGTGGGAGATGCTAAACTTCTGTGTCTCTCCAGTGGCCATGCTTGGGGGGAGGGAGAAGTGGTTGCCTGGAGCAGAGCTCTCCCCTTATCCCGGTGGTCTGAGCTGCTGGGAGCCAGGACGCTGCTGGAAACTCTGCAAAGGGCAGGCAGAGAGAAGGCAGGGAAGTCCTGTCCCACGGGGTGAATAGGGCAGGTCCTGCTGCAGGCAGTTCACATGCAGATTTTATCCCCAGTTGCTGCCAACGATAAGGAAAATTGCCGGGTCTGTGAAAAGGTGAGATAAGGCAGCAACCTTCTGTGAATTTGTGGCTTTGCAGCTTTGCGTCTTTACAATGTGGTGATGGGCACACTCAGATCCAACAGTAACATAAACGGACGTGAAAAAAATCAGATAGATGCAAAACCTAAAAAGGAGAAAAGATACAAGGACACTGCACTTCACATTTTCCTGTCCTCTTGGGTTGTTAGACCCACTGAGGCTGAAGCAGCTTTCAAAATGTATAAAAAAATCAAAGAACTAAAAATAACACCAAATTATTAACTCACACACCTGTATATTCACAAGTGGTGCTTACTTTTATAATAAAAGGATTGGATTTTAAAATCTTTGCTGTGTTATTTAAGTACACCATGGGCTGTGTTGAGCATACAGATCCATATCCTTCATCAGCTTTGCTTTCTACCCTGCACGCTGATTTTTTTTTTTTTTCTCCTTATCTTTATTTTCTACTGCTTGGAGAATGAAGTCAGTCCAAGGACCAGAGGAGCTTGCTGGTTCTTCTGCCCTCCCTCAAAGCAGCTGGGCAGTGCATGAACATCCATCTAAGGGCTGTCATCAGCCCAAGGGGCAGAGGGTGAGATCCAGCCTGGAGGATGCTGGTGTAGAGCAAGGACAGTGAGAAGGGCATGGGAGTGATTCTCACAAGTTACAGCTCAACTGCAAGTGTGCTGGGTGCTTGCAGGGGAGGTCCCAGGCCAAGTCTTGGGCCACAGTCCCACGTGTGTAAAATTGGGATAATGTTTTCAAAGCTTACATGGCACTCAGGAAGGTTGTGACTATGAATGGTCATGAAAAGCTCCACCAAGGCAGACTTGTGGTCTTTATAAGGGCTGCTGTCTCTCACTTGAGAGAAAAGTATTAATTCAAATCAGCTGTCCCCATTGGTATTAAAATTGTTATCACCATTCCACTTTTGGCTGTCTTAGTGCAATTGTCCTAGAACTAAAACTGCATTTTAAAGATTTAAACTGCAGCTTGACCTCCACAGCTTAGCCAAATTCCTTGAAAATAAAGACTGGAACTTGCTTTGGATTTTCTTCTCAGAGTCCTGGCCATGACTGTGCCTGAAAATATAAATACCAGTTATCAGCATTCAAACAAAAATGACTCGGAGGAAAAAGAGTGCCATTATTTGGAAGCCACAGCACAAACTGCTGGCTACCCTCCTTCAGAGCAATAAAACACAGATAGTTTCAGTGAAGAAGTAAAATTAGTGCCTGAGTTTCCTACCCCTGACTGCTATTCCAGACTGCAGTTTAATTCAGCTGTTTGTGTGAAGATGCCCTGTTGGGATAAGGCAGTGAATCTATCCAATGTTGCAGAGATGAATGCCTTTATTCTTCCTGAAATAAAAATGGTGTCACGGGATCTCTCATGCCTCCCCACAGACAGAAGCATGATTTAAAATGCTGTCTGAGGGATCACATCACTAGAAGCACATATTACTTCCTAGCTCAGTGCTGGGGTGTTGACAGAAAGCAATAAAGTGTCCTCAGCCATGACATGCAGTGAGATGTTGTGTTCCCAAGTGCGGCTCAGCACCCAGGCACCTGTGCTGTGGCAAGGGACAAGCAGGCTCTTCAGTCCCTGGGATGTGATGGCAGATTTGCACCCCTTCTCTGGAGATACTTTTCCATCCAAATCAGTATAAGCATGGCTTTGTAAAGAGCTAATGAACTTGAAACATCCCCGCTGCAGCATTTACTCAGCTTGGCTTTTGAAAGTGTAATTTATATTTCCCCGTCCACACCACTATTTTCAGACATGGTTAGTACAAGTATTTCAAGTGTAAAGATCCTTGCTAAGCAGAAGCTTCCCCATAACTTATCTATTATTTGAACCATCCCTTGAAATGTGTTTGCTCAGTGGTGTCAGCAGCCCCCAGCTGACATCACTGGACATCACAGACACCCACCACACCCCTGAGGAGAGCTGTAACCTGGGCCACTGGAAAACACATCTGGGAAAAGTGCCTGCCATCGACTGGGAAAGATGCAACAGCAGGCACCACCTGCCACTGCAGGACCATCCTGACCCAGAAAGGAGCTACAAAATCCCCAGGGGTCAGTTGTTTTTGCCATGGTCCCCACGGAATTTCCCAGTGTGGGGAGAGAAGAGAAGTGTTTTGTGGTTAAGGAGAATGTAGTAATAGTGGGAGTGTGCAGAGGAGCAAGGCTTCACTGGCTGGAGTGGGATTGCACTGAGGAGAACAGCTCTGTGCCCAGAGGTGGAGAACAGCCCACACGTGGCCCACTGGGAGCAGCACTGTGAGATGAAAAGCACTGCTGTTAGCAGTTTGTGACAGCCCAGCCTTTGGAAAACAGCCAGCCTGGGGGAATGGGGTGTGTTGTGTAAGCAGGTACACTTGCAGGAGGGGTGATAATTTCACTGAAGTTGCTAAAATATTATTTTTCAGCTTGGCTTGATGTCCTGCCTCTCCCACTGCCCAGTGTGTTTAGGAGAGGCAGGCAACAGGCAAGCAGGGCATTGCTTTAACAAACACTTGGCCATGAGGAAAAAATTACTTTAGCCACAACATGGAAATCTCACTGCACTGAAGTCACTACCAGGAGTAAGGCTGTCTCACCACCACCACACAACATGCTTGGCTTTCTTCCCTGAGGGCCCATGTCCTTTGGAATAAACCCCTTCTCTGCTCCTGCATCCATTCTCAATCTCCTTGTGGGAATTTGCTGTGTTGAACACCATTTTGGGGCTAACTTTCTGGCACAGCACTTCAGGGTCAGCTCTGCTCTGTGACAGCTTGTTCAGGTCTCCTCCAGTGATGTTTTCAAGAGAGTAAGTGAGCTGAATAGAAATATTGTCGTGAAAAAAAAAACCAAAAATGTATTACTCAGTGATTTCCTGTCTATACAACAAAGGCAAGAAGTAAATAAATAAGTAGGCATACTCATGGAGCCATTGAGAGGGAAGAAGCTGAGCTGATGGGGGAATGATGACTCCACAAGCATTTATGATGCAAAAGGTTTTAATGGCATCGCACTGGTTCCTCAGCAAAATCTGGTTCAATTCCTGCACTGCACAAATCCCTCTGTTGGTGGGCACAGGCCTGCATCACTGCTGACCATTCCTGCAAGCAAGGAAAACTGCTGGGCAACAAACTCCTGGGTTTGTCTGCAGCCAGGCTAAGGGACACCTTTTGTGCCCCTGTGCGGCATCGCTTGGGCCACCAGAAGGAAAGGGCAGCTTTTCCTACAGGTCTGGTCCTATGAACAGCTTCTGAGCCCAACCCAGAAACAACTCAGTGTGAGGCATGCTGCCAGAGGCCAAGGTGGCAGACTCCCCTCTTGCACTCCGACAACTGCTGCTGCTGAAACACAACCCTGGCTTTAAATCAGTTGCAGGGAAACGGAAGGCTTTGAGAAAACAAACTCCTTCCAAACATATCCTTAACTTCATTTCCTCTGGTGGCTCTCCTTCTTTCTCAGCTAGGTTTCGTGGGTCACTCTGTATTTTAGGGTTTTTTTCTTCTTCTTCTAATTTTAATTCTTGTCCCACCAGGGGTTGTTCTTTCATAGCATCCCAACCACAAATTCTCAGATGGCAATGAGAGCTGAGACAGGGACTTGTCTGTGTTCTCTCTGCTTTTTTTCTTTCCTCTTTTTTGCTAGGTTTTAAGCTGAGCTCTTAACATATCCCATATTTTATTCATTTAGGAGGATTCTTTTACACCACATGAAAAGTAGATTGTCTGCCCAGTCTGTAATCACGCTAAAAAGATTTAAACCAATAATAAATACAGGTCTTTTTCATAAAATATTTTTTCCACCAAACACCACTTCTATTGAAATGCAGCCATTTGAGCACTGTTTATTTATCTATCATGTTTCCAAACCCACTGTTGGATCATCCTTATCAACAGTTGCTTCTTACAAAGACAGCAATGTTCAACACCTTGAACAGAGGTAGGATTAAGATTCACTTGCCTTAGGAGTTCAGCTGGAGCAAAACTTGGCAGAAGTGGCACAGTTTCTGGATCAGACCCAGAAGAGGAAGGTGAGGGATGAGCTGTGGGCTTTGTGGCTGGTTCACACAAGCATGCAGACCATTCTAGACATGATTAATGTGGTGTTTATTACTCTAAGGCAGTGGATTAAGTTTTTTTTTGCCAAAAAATCTGTTCTTAAGTGCAGTACTCCCAGCCCACAGCAGCTCCACTGAAATGTCACTGGCTGGGATTACAGTTAAATTTGACAGATTTTCATCTCCTCTTCCATTTCTCCCGTTGGCAGAGAAAGGTCAGGTTTGCCTCATGCAATCCAGCCCTGAAGCACCTCTGGCTCCCTCTTGGTAGGATTCCCTCCGGACAAAGCTGGTGGGTAGAGAAACCATGCTCCCTGATATCTGTAACAGTGAGAGAAAGGTCCCAAAGCCTGTAGTTCCCTTTCCCTTCCTGCCTCCAGCACAGCAGCAGCAAGCCCAGACCTTCCCTCTGGCTTCCTCAGGACTCTGCCGCTCCTCCATGTGTGTGTGATTTTTAATAAAACAAAAACAAAAGCAGAAAATCACACCAGTTTTCAAGGCCTTCCCAGGGCTAGGAGTCATAGAACAATAGACTCACTGAAACACAGACTCATATTATCATAGAATCATAAATTCATCCAATGGCTTGGGTTGGAAGGGACCTTTAAAGGTCATCCGGTTCCAAACCCCCTGATATGATCAGGGACATCTTCAAATAGGTCAGGTTTTTCAGAGCCCCATCCAACCTTGACCATGAATGTTTCCAGGGACGGCACATCCATCGCCTCTCTGGGCCCACCTGTGCCAGTATCTCACCACCCTCACTGTAAAAAACCTTACTCCTTCCCTTCGTCCTCTTGCACCCATCACCCGCTGTGTTAGCGCGCTGCTGAGTTGGTGCCCTGTCCCTCCGGCATGCCCGGTGTCACAGAGCCCGCGGCGCTGTCCCCTGTCCCCTGTGCCGCTGGGTGCCGCTCTCGCCCCGCCGAACNGCCCCCCCCCCCCCGCCGACCCCGCCGAGCCCGGGGCGGCCGCTGCCGCCTCTGCCTCCGGGACCCCCGGGCCCCGCCGCCCCTCTGCCGGCAGCCGCAC